>JADBJO010014307.1:32500-48271 GCA_016801955.1 Conus betulinus | reverse complement strand
ACCCCGTAAATCTAAGAATATTAATGAATCAAAACTTTTGTCTTCTTTTCTTGCTATCCTTCCTTCTTCCCTTCCTGTCTCTTCTGTGAATGCCTCTAAAAACATTCCTCCCCCACCCTCACCATTTTTGGTCTGTCTCTCTCTGCTCTGTGTTCCCCCCGCTGTCCTTCCGTCTGTCTCTCCCCCCCCCACTCTCTCTCCTCTCACCTCTCTTAGTGTATAAACATGGTTTTTTTTTTCTCTCCGACCCCCTCAATGTTCCTCTCGCGTTTTTTCGTTCCTCTCTTTGTTTGTTTGTCTGTCTGTTCTGTTTCTGACTGTTCTCTGTGTCTCTTCTGTCTGTCTGTCTGTCTGTCTTGTCTGCTGCTCTCTTCCTCTCTCCCTCTGTCTCCCTCTCCCTCTCCCCAATCTCTATGTCTCGGTCTCTGGTCTGTCCGTCACTGTCTCTCCTCTGCCTCGTCTCTGTTCTGTCTGTTGTTCTGTCTACATCATGTAATTTGTCTTTCAAACGGTTCGTATCCAGGGACCTGTCATTGGAGGATGTTGGCTTGTTGGATTTAGATTATGTATTCCTTTCATTCCCACTTGGCCCATATGAATCATTTTTTTTTCTGGTCTCTTCCCCCCTCCCTTCCTCTCTCTCTCTCTCTATCTCGTCTCTGGTCTGTCTGTCTGTCTCTCTGATTCTCTCCTCTACCCTTCTCTCCTCCCTCCACTTCCCGTCAGTGCCCTCGGTCCATTTATTTCTTCTTCTCCCTCCCATTCTCCCTTTGTCATCTCTCCCCCCCCCACCCCCCCAATCCCCCCCCCCCACCCCCCACACCTCCCCCACCCCCCCCCCCCCCCCCCATCTGTCTCTCACTCCTCCTACTTCCTAAGCATCCCCAACCTCTCCTCCGCCCCCCCCCCCCCTCCTTTTTCTCTCTCACCCCTCCCTAAATTATCACTCCCACCCCCCTCTCTTCTCCTCATCTCTCTCTCTCTTCTCTCTCCCCTCCATTCTCCTACCCTCTCTCTCCCTCTCTCTCTCTCTCTCTCTTCTCTCTCCTCAAAAAAAAAAACATGGTTTTCGTCCTCCGGAAACCTTCACGCCTCCTCTGTCTGCGTCCCCTCTAGGCTGCCTTGTCTGTCTTGTCTCTTGGCTGTTCTGTCGGTTCCCGTCGGTCTGTCTTTTTTGTCTACTGTTCCGTCGCCGTTCACCTCCCTCCCCCTCTCTCTCCCACCCACCACCAACCACCACCACCACCCACCCGGGGTGGTAGGTAGTGGTGTTGTTATTTTTAAGTAGTGTGTAAGGAGGAAAGATTGGGTGGTTTTATGATAGTTAGGTTGTGTAATTCCGTTTTGGTTCAATGTGTTCTAAAAACATTGGGGAATTTTTTCTCCCACGTCTTAGTTTTGCTTTGCAGGTCAAAGATCATTGCAAAGTCGGGAAAAAAAAAAAAAAAAAAAAAAAAAAAAAAAAAACAAAAGAAAAAAAAAAAAAAAAAAAAAAAAAAAAAAAAAAAAAAAAAAAAAAAAAGCGGTTGCTTTTTTTATTATGAAGGAAGTTTGTTACATCCTTAGTACTTAATGTTTTGTTTTGCTTTTATAACGTTGTCTGACTCGCAAACTTCAGGGCTAAGGTCACATATGGGGCAGAAGGTTTTAAAGTAGCAGCGACGGTAGTTAAGAAAGTTGCGAAGGGCAAACAGGAGTATGGGATTTTGACAATCCGGTATAGCTCTTCACGTGAGGATCATTTTCATTGTTATGGTTTTGTTTAAAGGAAAATTCTAGGAGAAAAGTTGAACAATCATGGGAATAACACCAATTGACCTTACATACCGCTCGGGAAACTAAACAGGTATCCTTACATTGTGAACTCCCAGCAGTGAGATTGTGTTCGCTGGTTAGTTGAATTGGTTTACAAAGAACATCAGCCAAAGACTTCTACGCCAAAAGCTTCATGTTATTATATGTATGATCATGGCCTTCTTAAAAGTTTAAAGAGACTTCAAGCGCGAATTTTGGTTTTTCTTTGAAATATGGGTTTGGGGTGTGGGGTTTTTGGTTTGGTTACAGTCAAGGGGTTGGAAACGATGAGTGGACTTATTCGTTACATTTGCCAACGTTGGTGTGGGACTCCCGTTTTGGGCCCAAAAAAAACAAAAAAAATGGACCCTCCCTGAACATATTCAGACCAGTAGAGAGTATAGTTAGTTGACCATGTACAGACATTTTTTTGTTGCTACGCCTTGTTTTTGAAGCCATTTTTTACAGTTGATTATTTATTTGAAAGCCACCATCATAACAACAACCTTCAGGCATTGAATCTCAGATTTTTTTAATGGTGCATACCTTTTTAGAGACAGAAAACTGTCAACCAGAAAAGTGTTTTTTTTAACTTTGTCCAATGTTGTTGTAACAATAACGAAGCAGAGGGGAAAAAACGTAAAATAAAATACATGGTGTTTTTTGCTGGTCTGGCCAGAATCCTCAGACACGTACCTCGTGGGAAAGTGTGGTTCATTAAACTTTCTAAACAATTAATCGAACAACCCGTCTGGTTTCAAACTCCACTTTATTTAAAATGTCCTCATCCACAAAGGGCGTCTCAAAGATTCGTGCGAAAAAATTTTCACCTTATATTTATTCATTTATTTAGTTTTTGTTTTTTTTTTATTAAGACTTAAAGGTTTTTAGAGAAATCGCAATGTAGTGGGAACCTACGTAATTAATTTGCTTCTGTCGCGATGATCTGTTTTACATATGGTTTTGGTACTTGTTATGAATTTTTTCTCTATGTTTTTTTGCGTGATAAATTGCGATGTTTGATGTTCACTCACCCTTTAATAGAGGCCATGGCCTATTGTGAATAAAATTCATCCGACTCCGACTCTCTCTCTCTCTCTCTCTGTCTTGTCTGTCCTGTTTCTCTGCCTCTGTCTCTGTTCTCTTTGTCTCTTTCTCTTCTCTAAAATCACTGGATTTTTTTTTTACCAATCGCCAAAAAAAATAAAAAAAAAAAAAAAATTGACAGAATTCAGGAATATCCGTTATAATATATATATATACTAATATATATATATATATATATATATATATATATTATATATATATATAAATCCACAGACGGGGCGAAGAAGACAGAAGCAGCATCAAAGTCTACACAGCCTAAGCTTTGATACTGGATCTTACCGCTTTAGGCGTTTTCATCTTCAATACAAAACAAACACAAGCACAATTCACAAGGGCTTCAGATCAGAAAGGTAATTAAGAAAACAAGCTCACTGTCATCATGCTCTACCCATCCCGGTAAATAAAAATGTGTTCGAAAGGGGGGGGCGGGGAGGGTGGGGGGGGGGGGGGGGGGAGGGAGGGGAAGGAACGAGGTGAATTCTCACGGTGGGTTTCTGTCTTACTGATGAATTATTCCCGTATTTGCTCTTCCTTCCAATCCCCTACCCCCCTCCTCCACCTTCCCTTGGGGGATGCCTGCTGGTCTTTCAGTCTGGACTTTTCAGGAATTGTCTACCCTTCCTCTGGAAATTCTGTGGTAGTAACTTCCCCTTTTCTGTCTGTCTCTCTCTCTCTCTCTCTGAGTCTGCTTTTCCGTCTTTTGTGTCACTGCCAACTGTCGCTCCGAATGCACGCTGCCTGTTCTGAAGTGTCTGTCTGTCCACACGGCCCTGTAAATGCTTCTATGCGTGGTACACTTATGTCTTTGGTCAACTTTTCTGACCATTCTTCTTCTTCTTCTTCTACTTCTTCTTCTTCTTCTTCTCTTCTTCTCTCTTCTTCTTCTTCTTCTTCTTCTTCTTCTTCGTTCTTCTTCTTCCTCCTCCTCCTCTTCTTCTTCTTCTTCTTCCTCCTCCTCCTCCTCCTCCTCTTCCTCCTCCTCCTCCCTCCTCCTCCTCTCTTCTTCTTCTTCCTCCTCCTCCTCCTCCTCCTCCTCCTCTTCTTCTTCTTCTTCTTCTTCCTCCTCCTCCTCCCTTCTTCTTCTTCTCTTCTTCTTCCTCCTCCTCCTCCTCCTCTTCTTCTTCTTCTTCTTCTTCTTCTCTTCTTCTTCTTCCTCCTCCTCCTCCTCTCCTCCTCCTCTCCTCCTCCTCTTCTTCTTCTTCTTCTTCTTCTTCTTCCTCCTCTTCTTCTTCTTCTTCTTCTTCTTTCCTTGAGCGTCCACCTTCATCAAGCTGAAAGATTCTGACACTACAAAAAGGGGTTTCCGGATTTGACAGTTAGTTGAAATGCTGCCTGGATCATCAGCTTATACTGGGTCGGGATAGGAAAAAAAAAAAAAAAAGGGGGGGGGGGGGGGGGGGGGGGGGGGGGGGGGGGGGGGGGGGGGGGTCTGGGGCCACCCACCATTTTTCAGGCCTCTAGGGGGTGGGGTGGGGGGTGGGTGGGGGTGGAAGGCAGGGGGTGTAAGTAGGCCTTACTCTGAAGTGGGTGGGACGGACTAAGGTGAGGAAGAGAGATAGGTGTGTGTGTGTGTGTGTGTGTGTGTGGGGGGGGGGGGGGGGGGGGGGGGGGGGGGGACAGGAGAGGGAGCAGGAGAGGGGAGGGGGAGCGGGGAGGGGGAGGAGGTTAAATCCAGGATTTGAAGTCCTCCAGCGAGGCTGAAGCCACTGCCTCAGCTGGAAGGTCGTTCCATTCTCTCCCAGAGCGCGGAAAGAAACTGTCCTTTCTGTAGTTCCTGTAGTAGGATTCTATTTGGATACTGCATGCAGCTCATGGGAGTTTCTGGTGTTGTACTGGTGGATGTGGTCTGTTCTTCCCCTGATTTCGCTAAGAGTCGCTACTCCGGAGAACTGTTTACCAGGGTCCTCCAGGTCTGTCGGTAAGTGAACAACGCCTGGCTCTCTGCGAACGGTTTCTTCGTCTTCAGACCTGAGGTGATAAATAGACGATGTGGTCACACGCGCACAATTAGGATTTTGCACCAAATCACGATATAATCCATGTAAGGAGTTTGAGGCCTTGCACAAGTTTGAGCCAGCAGTTTATGTTAAACTGATAATCGATCAAAACAGCAACTACCCGCCAATCATTTCACGTTTTTTTTTTTTTTTTTTTTTTTTTTTTTTTTTTTTTAAGGATTTCCACCCATGACATCATTCACCATCTTGAAATACATGACTTTCCCCTGGGCTAACGTCACATGTCAGGCCTTTGCACTCACCCATGACCCTATCTTTGCAGCCAGCTGGTGTCCCCCAAATAGTCCCATTCTTTTGATTTTAATCTGTCTGCGTGGAACCACCTGGTTTGTCCCTTGATGGCCATATGAAAGACAACGAGGAGAATCCACTTTTAGACAGAATGAACATTCTCAAAACAATTTAATTGTGCCGGTCTATAAACACTGGACTTCTTACGCAAGGCCTTGGAGCATTCATTTTTGGTGTACAGCCTGTTTTGATATCTGCGCCAGAGCTGACGTTCAGCGAGAGTGACCCCGTCGTTTTCATGGGACAGATGGCGTTGGTGGGGCACGACCAAAGCAATTTCCACCCATCAATCAGTTCAACAGCTCAGAGAGAGAGAAAAACGCCAAAAAAACATGGCTGTAAAACGGTGCCCCTGTGATGCAGACAGTCGATATCCCGGTGGTTGTCTGATGGTTGTCTGGCGTGCGCTTCAAATAAAATATTTGACTTTCTTTTCAAATGGAGGGAAAGTAACTCTGTTGGCAATGGAAAGGCAGGCGTTATCTTCCCCTGATTTTCGTGTTTTTTTTTTCAAGAACAACTCTATCAAGCTTGGTGGCCAGCTCTCTCTCTCTCTCTCTCTCTCTCTCTCTCTCTCTCTCTCTCTCTCTCTCTCTCTCTCTCTCAGGAAGGCACAGTTTTATCTGCTTTCAACATTCAAAATTGTTCAGCTACCGTGACATAATTATATAGATAATTACGTAAAAAATATGCTAAAAAGAACCTCGTTGTTACTTCTACATTGGTAACGTCCATGTCACGATTCGTTTGTGGTCGGCTTGGCTGTATTAAGTTGAAAACAAACAAACAAAAAAACCCGCCATGCTGACTGCTACTTGGCAAGCCTCCACACACTATTCTCTCACAATGAGATGTCTGTTCTAGCGGCCTGACTTCTTCCAGACGCGAACAAAGCATTAGGTCCAGAGACCAGCTGCCTGTTCTGGTGTAGCAGACAAAGCACACCACGTCCTTCTGGTATGGGAACCCGTTCGCATCCAGAGTCCAGAATAGCTATTATCTTTAAGAAGAAACAGAGCGAAAAATTTCCGTTTTCACGAATTTTCATGATGTGGTTTTATGCCTTATAAAACAAAACAAAACAAAACAAAAACCCAAAGAATGGCCCTTTTCACGAATTTACGTGATGTAGTTTTATCTCTTCAAAGACAAAACAAAACGAATCAAACAAAACAGTGAAAAATTACCATTTTCTCGAATTAGCAAGTTGTGGTTTTTGTGTCTTCGAGAAAAACGATGACGAATGACCGTTTTCACGTCTTTTCGGTGATGTTAGTCAGTTTCAGTATCGCTCCTTTTTCACCCAGTGGATTGGTCAGACATGATCATCATGAAAAGAGATTTAGGGGGGCCGGAATAGCTCAGTTGGTAGGGCGCCGGACTCGTGATCCTGGGGTTGCGAGTTGGAATTTCGGTACAGGGGGATTTTTCCCTCGGTGTTAACATTGATTCTGACTCCATTCCCCATACAGTCCTTCGAATGAGACTATAAACCGAGGTTCCGTGTGTGAACGCACGCACAACATCTTGCACACACGTAAAATCCCATCACCAACTTTCGGAAGAGAAGGCCAGTTTGGCCGTTGGTATGGATGACACGTTACACGTAGCATGCACCATCCCCGAAGATGGAGTATGGCTGCCTTAATGACAGGATAAAAACGGTCATACGCACAAAACTCCACTGCCTGTCTAGACAGGCAGTGTCCGCAGGAGTATGAGCCTGCGTACGCATAAAAAAAAAACTCACAAAAAACAGATAAGTGACACACACAAATAAGGACAGCCAACATGACTGTTGAAAACAGATAATAATGACTCACAAAAAAAAAATCAGTGACGCAGAAAAGACAATCACTGTGACTGTTAAAAACGGATTATTATGACTCCCCAAGACAGATAAATGACACACACTGTGACTGTTAAAAAACGGATTATTATGACTCCCCAGACAGATAAATGACACATACACACAAAAGGACAGCCAACACACGACTGTTGAAAACAGATAATTATGACTCACAAAAACAAAATCACTGACACACAAAAAAGACAGTCGCTATGACTGTCGAAAACAGGCATGATAACGGGTCCCTAAAATAGGTCTCTGCGTGGCAGTCTTATTTCACTGGTCTCATTGCATGGACTCTTAAACGAGGGAGAGAACAGTTAACATTAAACAACGAACAAGTAGGGTAACTGTTGCTCCCTTGATGAAATAAATATACGCCCATAGACATCTTTGCTTGGTCTGTGTGCTCTGTGTCGTCTTTCCTGCTAGGCGAGTCGGTGTCGTAAGCAGCATTCGTTTTGGAGTTGTGGGCCTTAGTTTATTTTGTCATGGGAGCAAGAGTTACCCTACTTGTTTGTTATTTACTGAAATGAAAAGATAGGGCTTCCAAATGTAGGCACTTATTTTTAAAAAAAATTAAGGAAAAAAGAAAAACACCTCCACACTTAACTTATCATCCACATTAGTACATTCAAACCCAAATCTGATATATGCATTTTACATAAGTGAAATACCCTAGTGGTACACGAAATCGTTGATCTTTATGAAAATTTTGCAAATTTATGACTGCGAAATAACCAGCATAAGCTCAGTATTTTGGAGACCATGTAAGACAGTACTAACATTATCAAAATTTGTCTTTTTTTTTTTTTTGAGGCGTTTTTTTTTTTTTTTTCCAAACATCAGAGTAAGGTAAACACTGACCATTTAAATAAATGATGATATCCAGAATTGTTATATCTGCAGATCCATGTAAGACAGTACTAACATTATCAAAATTTGTCTTTTTTTTTTTTTTTGAGGCGTTTTTTTTTTTTTTTTTTTTTTTCCAAACATCAGAGTAAGGTAAACACTGACCATTTAAATAAATGATGATATCCAGAATTGTTATATCTGCAGATCCAAACAGGCTAGGCTAATACCATGAGAATACTTAATATACAACCTTAATCTGTATTTGACAAGACGTTTGGGAACAATGATAAAATATTTCAAAATAGAGCGACTGATGGCGGAGAACGAAGCAAAGTTTAGAAATAGTGGGGGTTAGTTTCCGGCGAGGACATTAACGAATGATAAAATAGCCATTTTTATTACAAATGTAGTTTTGTCTATGTGTGTATTTTCCAATGACCTTGGATTAATTCACAAGCGGATAAAATAAGGCATTGTTTAATAAATTTTCAACATTTCTGTTTGCTAATGTTTTCTGCAAGACTGTTTGCTATTTAGATCACAGCGAGATGGTGGATCCGGCAAAAATCAAATCGAAAGCTGACCGTATTGGGCGAATCAGACACCCCGACTTACACAATCTTGTCTACACATCAAAGAGATCAAGGTAAAAACAATAAAATGGAGTTTAAACAGTGCAGAGTTTGGGTCAGCTTCAAGTAATTTCAAATATGTATCATCATCAAAGTGACCATATCAACGTTGTCGCCAGAACAGAAGTAAACGAACAATCTCTCTAAATCATGTTCCGCCATTAGTACAAGACAATCTCTATAATGTTCCGCCATTAATGAAATGAGTAAATTCGTCTGATTGGTAGGAGCAATCCTCGGCATTCTCATTCTGCTTGCCAAGCTGTGGAACGCACGAATTCTGTCAAAACAGGCATAATCAAACGCTTTCGTTCCTCACCGCTTAGTAGGCTCACCAGGTTGTTTTCTTTTGTTTTGACCGACCCAGCCTCTACAGTCCGCTATGTCAGAATCAAAACGGTGTATATTATTAGTACAATTAATTGCTTTCGTGGGAAAAAAGAAAGATTTTCACTCCAAAATGATGGTTTTGTCGTCATTTTTGTCTTTGTTTGACTGAGAATGACACGAAGACAGACAGAGAGAGAGCGATCGTGATCTTTTGACGCTTGCAAGATCCCATATACTACCCCGTTCACCCCCCTGCATCCCCTCTCTCATCTCCCTCGTGACTACAATGACTTCTTCGTCACGAAACCAGACTCGAGACACTCCTCACAAATGACCCTGCTCCAGCCACCAGCCCCCCCCCCCCCCCTCCCCCCCCCTCTCCCCCCATTCCCCCCCCCCCCCCCCCCCCCCCCCCCCCCCCCCCCCCCCCCTCCCCCCCCCCCCCCTCCTCCTCCTCACCGTAGTACGCGTGGTGCGAGGACGGCCGCCATACCTCCTCCTCCCCCTACAGCCCCCTCACTCCTTCCCCTCTATCTCCAATTCCCTTCGTTCCCAACAGTATTCCCCTATAAATCTTCTTTCATAGAAGATTGTAATCACGTAGCAACGTGTTTATATCCATTAGAAATGGTTTGTTTGGTAAGAAAAACATCGGAATTACGGAATGCGTGACTCCAACCCTAATCTTAACTAGACCCTAGCCCTGATTAAAATCATAGTGTATATAAATACAGAACATAATGTAACCCTGACCCAAACCGTAATGTATATAAATCCATAACACAATGTAAACCTGACCCAAACCGTAATGTAATATAAGTCCAGAACATAATGTAACCCTGACCCAACCATAATGTGATATAAATCTAGAACATAATTATGTAACCCTGCCTAAACCATAATGTCCGGAACATAATGTAACCCTGACCCAAACCATAACGTAATATAAATCCAGAACATAATGTAACCCTGACCCAAACCATAACATAATATAAGTCCAGATCATAATGTAATCCTGACCCAAACCGTAACGCAATATAAATCCAGAACATTATATGTAATCCTGCCCATAATTTTAGCCCTAACCTGACCTTAACTGTGTGACATTTTATCTAAAAATATATCATGGATAAGGAGACTAAAAAACATTGTGACTAATGCTAAGCACGATTTGGGGAGCATTGTACAGTTTTTGTTGTGTATTGTTTGTAACGTCTGAAAAACCCTGTATCTGTTGGAATTCATTTTGTTTTGCTACTTAGCACCTTCTTGTGACATGTTTATCTGTAGTTTGTACTTAGCATCTTCTTCTGACATGTTTATCTGTAGCTTGGCCACTTACTATCTTCTTCTTGTGACATGTTTATCTGTAGTTTGGCTACTTAGCATCTTCTTTGTGACAAGTTTATCTGTTGTTTGGCTACTTAGCATCTTCTTGTGACATGCTTATCTGTAGTTTGTACTTAGCATCTTCTTCTGACGTGTTTATCTGTAGTTTGGCTACTTAGTATCTTCTTCTTCTGACATGTTTATCTGCAGTTTGTACTTAGCATTTGCTTCTGACATGTTCATCTGTAGTTTGGCTACTTAGCATCTTCTTTTCTTGTGACATGTTTATCTGTAGTTTGGCTACTTAGCATCTTCTTCTTCTGACATGTTTATCTATAGTTTGGCTACTTAGCATCTTCTTCTGACATGTTCATCTGTAGTTTGGCTACTTAGCATCTTCTTCTTGTGACATGTTTATCTGAAGTTTGGCTGCGTAACATCTTCTTCTTGTGACATGTTTATCTGTAGTTTGGCTACTTAGCATCTTCTTCTTGCGACATGTTTATCCGTAGTTTGGCTACTTAGAATCTTTTTCTTCTGACATGTTCATCTGTAGTTTGGCTACTTAGCATCTTCTTGTGACAAGTTTATCTGTAGTTTGGATACTTAGCATCTTCTTCTTGTTACAGTTTATCTGTAGTTTGTACTTAGCATTTGCTTCTGACATGTTCATCTGTAGTTTGGCTACTTAGCATCTTCTTCTTGTGACATGTTTATCTGTAGTTTGGCTACTTAGCATCTTCTTCTTCTGACATGTTTTATCTATAGTTTGGCTACTTAGCATCTTCTTCTGACATGTTCATCTGTAGTTTGGCTACGTAGCATCTTCTTCTTGTGACATGTTTATCTGTAGTTTGGCTACTTAGCATCTTCTTCTTCTGACATGTTTATCTATAGTTTGGCTACTTAGCATCTTCTTCTGACATGTTCATCTGTAGTTTGGCTACTTAGCATCTTCTTCTTGTGACATGTTTATCTGAAGTTTGGCTACGTAACATCTTCTTCTTGTGACATGTTCATCTGTAGTTTGGCTACTTAGCATCTTCTTCTTGTGACATGTTTATCTGTAGTTTGACTACTTATCATCTTGTGACATGTTTATCTGTAGTTTGGCTACTTGGCATCTTCTTCTTGTGACATGTTTATCTGTAGTTTGGCTACTTGGCATCTTCTTCTTGTGACATGTTTATCTGAAGTTTGGCTACTTGGCATCTTCTTCTTGTGACATGTTTATCTGTAGTTTGGCTACTTAGCGTCTTCTTCTTGTGACGTGTTTATCTGTAGTTTGACTACTTATCATCTTGTGACATGTTTATCTGTAGTTTGGCTACTTGGCATCTTCTTCTTGTGACATACTTATTTGTAGTTTGGCTACTTAGCATTTCTTCTGACCTGTTATCTGTAGTTTGGCTTCACTGGTATGTCGTGGAACAGTGGTCGCTCTGGTCGCGCTGGAAAGGACATATTTGAAATCAGATGTAGCACTGTTCTAGAGGTTGAACAACCAAACGAAAACACCCACGCTTCTGAGGAATGACTCTGTGTATTTGGCAAAACGCCAGAGTCCAAGTCGTTTCCTTTACTGTGACCCATTTGCTGATGCCTGTCTTCTCAGCATCAAAACTTGTGCAAATCATTGCTCTCATGCCAGTGAAGGTTTTCACATTAAAAAAAAAATGACGGTTTCTGGTGTTTTTTTTTTTTTGACAGTGAGAATGACACAACCAACACAAACAAGCAAAAAAAAAAAAAAGAAAACCCAAACCTCAGCAGTTGCAATCATTTGATGCTTGCAAAATCCCGTGAGCTGTCCTCATTTCCTACCTCCTCTTGCCCCTCCTCCCTCCACCTCCTTTCCTCCTACCTCCATAGTGACCACAGTGCCTACTTCATCCCAGAATCGGGTTCCAGACTCCACGCAAATGACCCCTTCAGTTACCCCTCCTTCTACCCGCCCCCCCCCCCTCCCCCACCCCCTCCCTTTCACCTCCTTCTCCTAACCAGCTGAAGCTGGGCGTGAGGATGCCGCCATAGGCCCCCCCCCCCTCCTCTCCATCCCCTCCTTTCCCTCTTCCACCTCCCCCCTCCCATTTTCCAGAAGTATCTCTCTAAGATTATTCATTAGAAATGATAAGTGCGACAAGAAAAAACCGTCAAGATCCGGAATGCATTGTTGTGTGTTGCTGTTGTTGTTGTTGTTGTTGTTATTGTCCTACCCTGACTTAAAGATTTCAGGGATATCCAAACAGCCGAAGTACATAAACACTATGGTACAAAACGCATCAGCTGGGGATGAGAACATTACGTGTGTGACCATTTTTGATTACCCCCGCCACATGGGCAGCCACACTCCGACTTCCAGGGTTTTGGAGACCGATGGCGTTACGCTAGGAGCTTGTCACGACTGAAGACCATCCCGCATAACTATGCAGAGCATATAACAACATTTTGACGTAGCCTTGGTGTTCTAGTCTATGTCAGTTGGCCCGACACAGCCTTAAGCCAAGGTGGTTCCGGACTGCGTGACTCTGACCCTGACCCTAATCAGACTCTAACCTTGACTCGACCTTGACCCAATCTACAATGTGATATAAAGTCGTAAACGTAGTACAGCCCTAACTCTAATCCTAGCGCCAACCCAGCCCTTAATTGTTTGAAATTTTGATTTGAAATTTCATTGATGTACAGACTGAACATTGTCGGGACTGTGCTCTGGGGAGTATTGTTTTTGTTCATTTTTGTTGTTGTTGTGTGTTGTGCGTAACGTGTGAAGAAAAAAATATCATGGTTGAAATTCGCTTTTCTGTTTCCATACTTTGCGTATTCTGTGTGTGTGTGTGTGTGTGTGTGTGTGTGTGTGTGCGTGTGCGTGCGCGCGTACGTGTATGCGTGTGTGTGTGTGTGTGTGTGTGTGTGTGTGTGTGTGTGTGTGTGTGTGTGAGTTTGTTTATGTGTATTTTGGCTTCACTGATAACTCCTGCTTGCAGTTGGGGGATAAGAGAGTGGGGTGGAGCAGTAGTATTGTCTTTTCTTTTCTTCAACGGTAAAGGAAAGAATATCCAATATACGGTGGTGAGCCAACCATCTACCATAGGTTTTAGCAGAGGGACGAAGAGGTGGACGAGAGGGGAGGGCAGAGCAGTGGAGTTGTCTTCTCTTTTTTCTCCATTGATAAAAGGAAAGAAATATCCAATACCAGGTGAGCCCACCTACCCTAGGTTTTTAGAAGTGGAAGGAAGAGGAGGGTGGGGGGGGGGGGGGGGTATGGGTGGAACAGCGGAGTTGTCTTCTCTTTTCTTTATCTATAAAGGAAAGAATATCCAATACAATGGTGAGCCCACACTCACCCCAAGGTTTAAGAAGTGGTAGAAGGAGGAGGACGAGAGGGGAAGGGGGGGGGGAAGGGAAGGGGAGGTAGGGGAGGAACGGAAAACTGCCTGAGGTCGCTACAAATTGAGAGCAGTTCTGCCCCGGACGGGAAGTGAAATGGAAACAGAGTGCAGCATCACTGAAACAAAGGTCACAACACGAGCTAACAGACAGAAAGGAGTGCAGCTTTGCTGACAATAAAAGGCACAACACGAGCTGACATATACAGAACAGAGTGCAAAGCAACGCTTCGACAGACGAACGTCATATATCAAAATACCATTACCATTCTGATGCTGTTCCATTCTTGTTGATTAGGGCCCATCCGACCACACAGGGCCGTATCAGGGGCTGTCACCTTGTGGACGTCGACATTCTCATGCTACCCGTGATGTGGGAGTCTTTATTTATTTGTGTGTGTGTGTGTGTGTGTGTGTGTGTGTGTGTGTGTGTGTGTGTGTTGGCCTGCACATGAAGAGTCACACACTATCAGACAGTGACAACCCTTTCCATCGGCCTGTGGCCACCAATCTCCCCCTTCCCCCCTCCCCCTTTCTCCATTCCCTCCCTTTGCTCCCCTAACGCCCCCCCTTCCCCACAGTGGCTCACCACACTCTCCCCCCCCCCCCCCCCTACTGGAAGTGTTGATGATGGATGAGGATGACACTGGGAATGCAAGGGCCAGTCACTCGGTCCAGGATGGGAGGTAGGGGGTTGGCGTGTATGGGTGGAGAGAGCGAGGGAGGGAGGGTAGGCAAGGAGAGAGAAAAGAGGGGGGGTAGTGGGGGGTGTGAAGGGTAGGAGGAGGGAGAGGTGGGTGGAGATGAGATGGGATTTAAGAGGAGGATGGGGAAAGAGGGCACCAAGCATTTTTTTTCAGGTGCCTGACAATGCTGTCTGAAGGAAATGAGAGGAGAAAACGAAAATTGATAGTGGTATGGGGGTGGGGGTGGGGGGGGGGGGGGGGTGGGGGGAGTGGAGATGGAAGGGGGTGGAGGGGGGGGGCGACGGAAGGCGAAGGAGGGTAGGAGGTGAGAGCTATGGAAAGAGGGGGAGGGGAATAGGAATGTGTGTGTGCGTGTGTGTGTGTGTGTGTGTGGTGTGTGTGTGTGACAATTGCCCTCTCAAACACAAGACCCTGAAGGAATATGGAACAGGAGCTTTTTCACAGAGGGTTGGTGGGGTTAGGGGTGAGGGTAGGGCTGGGATGGAGCAACGAATCACTGGTTAGACTTCAGAAGCTCGGATTCGAAATCAGCTGTAACGCTGGTCGACAGTTTGAACAACAGAAAGAAGTCACCCATGGCTCTAAAGGGGGTCAACACATCCATTGAGGGGAAAAACCCATCAGATTCCAGGTTGTTTTTTCTTCGTTTCAATCCATTCTCTGATGTTTGTCTTGTTAGCGTCAAAACTCGTGTAAATGATTGTTTATATTAAAAAAAAAACCCAACAAAGTTTCACTGCTAAATAATTGTCTTTATGCCCAAACAGATTTTTTTAATGTAAAAATGATGGTTTCTGTTGTTGTTGCTGTTATTGTTGCTTGACTGTGAGAATGGCACTACCAAAAAAACACACGAACAAACAAACAAACAAAAAAAAAAACAAACAACCCCCCCAAAAAAAAAACAAACAAAACACAAACCAAAAAAAACAAAAAAACAAACAACAAACACGAAAAACAACTGCGATCTTTTGACACTTGCAAGATTCCATATACTGTCTTCCATCCCTACCTTACCTCCTTCCCCACTGCCCTCCCATCTCCATCGTGACTACCGTCACTCCATCATCACAGAATAGGACTCAAGAAGACTCTTCACAAATGACCCGCTTCAACTACTCTCCCCCCCCCCCCCCCCCCCCCCCCCCCCCCCCCCCCATCTTCTCTCTCCCCCCCCCACCTTTTCTCATGTACGCACACCAGGCGTGTGTACGCTGCTACACCACCTCCTCCTTCCCTACAACCACCTCCCCCCTTCCCCTCGTCCACCTTCCACTCCCCTCCCCACCCGACAACGGTCTCGCATAATTTTTTTTTCTTTCACTGAAGACTATAGTCACGAAGCAGCGTGCGTGATACCCAGAAATGGTTAGCGTGATCAGAAAAAAAAAACCCCATCCAAATCCGGAATGCGTGACTCTGACCCTAAAACCCTGACCAGATCCTAACCTTGACCGAGACGGTAAC
>JADBJO010014307.1:25000-27500 GCA_016801955.1 Conus betulinus | reverse complement strand
GAGCTCTCCCTCCGGAGGGCGCCACCACGTCCGTCCAACGACAGCCCCCATGGACTCGCCGATACCGGTGACCCCGACGGAACCAAAACCAAGGCCACAGACGTGGAGAGGACATCGAAAATGAGGTCACCATGAGAGCAGGGCATGAAGGGCCACAGAATTTGAGACTTTTTTTTTTATGGTGATCGATGTGAATGAGGTGATTAAGATGATGCTACGGATTTCCATTTCGGTCTGAGACTACATGACAGGGCTGTACTCTACGCTTCCTTTCATAATATATCCCGGCGTCAACCAGGCCCGAGAGATACAGAACTGACAGATAATGAACAAGAGAAGACCGTGTGAGATCATGCATCCTGGATTCCAGGTTATGGAAGACATGAATAAATATTAGTAGTGGATTCTAGAGACTTCTAATAGCAGAGAGAGAGAGAGAGAGAGACAGACAGACAGAGAGACAGACAGAGAGAGAGAGAGAGAGAGAGAGAGAGAGAGAGAGAGAGAGAGAGAGAGAGAGAGAGAGAGAGCTGTGTACCGTCTCCCCTCCCCCTCTGTCTCTTTTTCTCAGTCTCTCTCTGTGTCCCTAGATCTCCGTCTGTCTGTCTATCTGTCCTTCTTCCCCCCCCCTCTCTCTCTCTCTCTGTGTCTCTATCTCTGTCTTTGTCTCTCTCCTCTCTCTCTCTCTCCTCCGTCTCTCTCTCTCTCTCTCTCTCTCTCTCTCTCTCTCTGTATGTGTGAAATTGCCAGACTTTCCTTGGTAGGACACAAAGAACATTGCTCTATTCCTTTGTATTTGATTCTTGTTACACACACACACACACACACACACACACACACACACACACACACACACACACACACACACACACACACACGTCTATTTCATCATTTCTTTTTTTATTTAAATCATTCAACGTTGAAGAGTTTAAAAAAAAAAATCCAATCCTGTTCTTTGACAACAAGATTTGGACATTGTCTGGCACAGTATGGTGTCTGTAGGTGAGATGTGAGAGGGGAGGGGAGGAGGGGAGGGGCAGAGGGAGAGGGAGAGAGAGAAGAGAGGGTGTCTAGACTGAAGAACTGACTGACTGCTGTATTTGGACTCTTTTGGGCCGATGGCCAAGGTCAGCACTGGCTTCGGTCGAGAAGGCCCTCATTTTGGCTGCTGTACATGTTGAAATGAAATGGGTCTGGGGGTCTGGGGAATAACAGGCTTTCAAAATTAGTACCGCGATTTTCTTCCTGCCTTACTGTCTCTCAGTTGCGCGCACTGCGCGCACGGGCGCGCATACACACGCACGGGCGGCGCACAACACACACATTTTATTTGGAAAATCACACTAACAGATTTCACGCACACACGTTCTGCCACTGTCACGCACGCACGCACACGCACGACAACTGATACACACACACACACATGCCACACACACACACACACACGCACCCCACACACACACAACACACACACACCCACATACACGACACACAATACATATACACACTATACACACGTATAAATATTTCACATATACACACACGCATCTACGCACAGCAACGCACGCACGCATATACCTCATTAACCACACTCACACCACACATATATAATATATACACACACCACGCACGCACGCACGCACGCACGCACACACACACGCACACACACACAACACACACACCCACACAACACAACACACGCACAACACACAGAGCTGGATATGTCTCTTTATCGTTCAAAACAGGCAAGATGGCAGACAAACCCAGAATAGATAGAGGGCTGGCAAATCCACATTCCTACTAACAAGGGTATGGCATTTGCCTGGCTCAAGGGAGAGAACAGCAGCATTGATTTAACCTCTGACTTCAGTGGTATGACCCACATCTTCCTCCTCCCTCCTCGCTCACCTTTGTCAATTCCCCCCTTACCTCCCCCCCCCCCCCCCCCCCCCCCCCCACACATTCCCAACACTTTGTTTCACACACTCCCCCCACTCACACACGTACTTCTCTTTCCTCCGTCTTCCATCCGACTGTCTACTCACGTGGACACCCCCCCCGCCCCCCCTCCCCTGCCGCTTTCCCATCCCCCCCGGGTTGGCCACCCTCCACCCCCCTTTCCTGTCTCTTTCCGATTTCCAGATGACAACTTAATGATGCCCGGAGCCGAGAGGATATGAATTTTTTGACACATCTGTGCTTGTGTTCTCTTCTCCCCCTACCACCCTTCATCCACCACCACCTCTGTCTTCTGTCTCTCTGTCTGTCTGTCCTGTCTGTCTGTCTGTCTCTCTCTCTCTCTCTCTCTCCCTCTCTCTCTTCTCTCTTCTCTCTCTCTGTGTGCCGTTTGACAAAATTTGGAGGGTGAGATCGTTTATTTCTCAACTTACAGAAAACAGATTCAAATCGTTTAGTTTCTGCAACTTACAAGATTATCTCTCTCCCCTGTCTAGAACAGGAAAGAATCTCTCTCTCTCTCTCTCTCCTCTCTACACTCTCA
>JADBJO010014307.1:0-7500 GCA_016801955.1 Conus betulinus | reverse complement strand
CATGGAAATGTGCGTGGAGTGAGTGTATACGTGTCTGTGTGTTGTGTTGTGTGTTTGTGTGTGTTGTGTGTGTGTGCGTGCGTGGTCGTGCGTGCTGCGTGCGTGCGTGCGTGCGTGCGTGCGTGCGTGCGTGCGTGTGTGTGCGGTGTTGTGGTGTGTGTGTGTGTGTGTTGTGGTGTGTGTGTGTGCGTGCGTGTGTGTTGTACGTGTGTGTGTGTGGTGTGTGTGTGTTCGTGTGTGTGTGGTGTGGTGTGGTGGTGTGTGTGTGGGCACGGGGCTGCATCTGTGTGCCAGTGTATGTGCGGTGCCGCGAGCGCATGTGTGTGTGTGTGTGTGTATGACGTGCGTGGTATGCAGGTGCGTGTTGTGGTGGTAGCCGTTGAAAGAAGAGGAAGAGGGTGGCTGATGCTGAACTGATAATACGCTGAACTGCTTGAACTGCAAAACATGCACAGGGGCTGGCGTTATCATCCCCGTCTGTTTGGGTTCCTCTCGTGTCCCCTCCCCCCCCCCCCGCCCCCTCCCAGCACGGACGATTGTGCAATAACGCTGGCACGACCAGCAAATCAACAGCTGGTCTCGCCATAGTTTGCCTAGTATAATGTTGTTAATGAGTAGGCAGTGAGTGAGTGATTGAGTGTGTGTGTGTGTGGTGTGTGTGTGTGTGTGTGAGAGAGAGAGAAGAGGAGAGAGAGAGAGGAGGGGTGGGGAGGTAGGGAGGAAGAAGGAACATTTTTCCTCTTATTCTCTCTCTCTTCTCTTCTACCCTCTTCTCTTCACTTCTCCCCGCCAGTCCTCTCTCTCGCTCTCTCTCACTCTCTCTCTCTCTCTCTTCGCTCTCTCTCTCTCTCTCCTTCCTCCTCCTCTCTCTCTCTCTCTCAATCCTCCCTTCCTTCCTCTCTCTCCTCTCTCTCCTTCTCCTCCCCCCCTACCTTTATCTCTTCCTTTTGTCTCCGTCGTCGTACTATTTTCTGTCCCTGTCCCCCTGTCCCCCTGTCCCTGTCTGTCTGTCTGTCTCTCGCTCCCCGCTTCCTCTTCCCCTAACCCTCTCCCCGCCCTCTCTCTCCCTCACTCCCCCTCTGTCCTGGCTTGTCTGTATCTCTGACCCATTTATCTCCCTCTCTCTCTCCTCCCTTCTTCTGTCTCTCTCGCTCTCGATCGCAGTCTGCCCTGCTCTGTTCGCCCCTCCTGCTCTGGCTGGCTCGTCTGTCTGCCCTCTCTACTCCTGTCTTGCCTCCTTGTCCTTTCGCATCCTCTCTCTCTCTCTCTTTGTCCCATGCCGTCTGTCCCTCACTCTCCGTCCGGCTCCTTTCTTCTCTGTCCTTCCTGTCTGGTACCTCTGTCCCCCTGCTCGTATCTCTTCTGGGGTCTCCCGTGGTCTCTTCTCCTTCTTCCCCTCTGTCTCTGTCCTGTCTGTCTGTCTCTCCTCTCTCCTCATCTCTCTCTCTCCTCCTCTCCCTCCCCTCACGCCCTCTCACTCCATCTCCGCTCCACCAGCCTCCCCCCGTCCTCCCCCGTCTCTCCATTCTCTCCTCTCGTCCCGCCCTCATGTCCTCCTCCTCTGTTCTGTCCTCCCTCGCTCCCTCCTCCCCTCCCCTCACTCCTCTCTCTCCCTCCGCACCTCTCTCACTCCCTCTCTCCGTCTCGTCCCTCTCTTCCCCTCTCGTCGGCGCCTCCGCGCTCTCTCCCGGCTCGCTCCTCAACTCCCTGCCCCTCTCCGCCCGCTCCAACCTCCCTCTTTCTCTCTCTCTCACTCTCTCTCCCTGGGCTTGGCTCTCTTTTCCCCCTTATTCTTCCCCAGCCCCCCCCCCTCCCACCCCCGTGCTTCCCTGCCAGGCCATTTTGCAGACTGGTGGCCATCGTGGTGGCCTGTGACGACAGACCTGGTCCCACACCCCATCGCCCGCGGCAACAGCAGCAGCAGCAGCAACACCATCGTCTCCCCTTCTCCACCGTCTGTCTTACACCTCCGTGGAAAATCCACAACACAACACACACACACACACACACACCACACACACACACACCACACACACACAACACACACACGCACGCACGCACGCACACACACACACAGACAGACACACAACATACACAGACACACCACTCACACACACAAACACACACACACGCACACACTCATAACACACACATGCGCACACACACCCACACACATGCTCGCGCGCGCGCGCGCGCATGCTTACATGCATCCACATTCAACGCGCGAACGTGCACACGCGCGCATACACATAAACACATACGAACACTTGCGCCCCTCTCCGCACGGACATACACAGGCACGCGCGCGCGCCGCGCGCGCACACACACACACACAGACAGACACAAACAAACACACCGCACACACCACACACACACACTTGAGCGCTGGCATACAGGCACGCACGTACGCATACCCACACGCGCACAACACGCACTAACCACGCAGGCATACAAATACAGATCAGACAGATAGAGACCAGAGAGTACAGACAGACACACACACACACACACACACACATATATATTAGATATTATATATAATATATATATATATATGTATATACACAAACACACACACCACAGCACCACACACAACCCCCACACACACACCACACACACACACACCACACACACACACACACACACCGTGCGCGCGCGCATGTATGCAAGAAATACATACACATAAACACGCGTGTGCTCACAGCAGACCAACCACACACACACACACCACACACACACACACACACACACACACACACACACCAACACACACACCGCCGCAACACACACCATACAGGCGCGCATGCGCGCGCGCGTATGCAAACATGCATACGCTCACATAAGACACACACACACCCATACACACACACACACACACACACACACCACACCACACACACACACACATACAGGCGCGTGTGCGTATGTGCATAAACACATGTTCACCACACACACACAAAGCACCACACACAACACACACACACACACACACACACACCCACACCCTCGCGCTCGCGCGCCTCCGAGTGTGCATTTGTGTTATCATCCAGCAAAGCTTTGCGGCAGTTGGCAAAACGCGCAAGCAAGCAAGCCAGCAACAAGGTAGCAGGCTGAGCAATGGCAAGCCCAGTCAAGCCCACAACGAAACAAAACAAAACAAAACAAACAAAAAGAAGAAACAAGGTCGGTTGACCGCCAGAGCCACATGTCCCCCCATCCTGTCGTGGTCTTTCGGCTTTGGTTGTTGCACGTGGGCCTGGTCAACGCAGCAACCGGATACATATACATCGTCACGGTCCCCCCCCCCCCTCCCCCTGCCCCTTCCTCGTCTCTCTCTCTTCTCTCTGTCTCTCTCTCTCCTCTTTCCTCTCCCTCTCTCTCTCTCCTCATCCGACATCTCCTCGTCTCTGCGTCCCTCCTCCCTCGGGGGCCACTAACCCCAGCACGGGAACAGCAAGCAGCAGCATAAGCAGTGGTTGTAGTTGGTGGTGTTTTTGGTATATTGGTAGTGGTGGGGGAGGTGGAGAGGAGGTGAAATCCTCTGCTTGCCCAGCTGTAGAACCCGGATCTTGTGCGGGCATTTTCATCACCGGCAGGCGGCGGAGAGTCTTGGAAAGGCTGAGTGTGTGTGGTGTGGTGTGGTGTGTGTGGTGTGTTGTATGGTGGTGTGTGCGTGCGTGTGCGTGTTTTTTGGAGACAAGGTTGGACATCGCCCGAAAAGCTGGGGGGTGGCACGTGGGCTTAAGCGGGGTCAGACAGAGCGCTGGTATTGTCGCCGGCGACATCGAGGAAGAGAGAGATAGAGAAGAGAGAGAGATGAGAAGAGTAGAGAGAGAGGAGGCGAGAAATCTTGTCCAGGGTGTCCGGCAAGCAAGTGGAGGTACAGATGGGGTGAAAGTCTGGGTAAGTGGCGACATTTGTTTTCCTGGGTGTGGTGCAGGAGAGGAGGAGCAGAAGGGAGGGAGGAGGAGGAGGAGTAGGTGGAGGAAGAGGCGGAAGGGGTGCAGGTTTTAACGGTGGGGTGAGTCGGGTGGTTGTGTTTCTTGCATGGAAGCGTTCTGGAACCCTTTGTGACAGGTTGTGACGAGGGGAGGGGGTGACTTCATTGTAGTGTGTGTGGTGTGTGTGTGTGTGTGTGTGTGTGTGTGTGTGTGTGTGTGTGTTGTGTGTTGTAAGTGTGTGTGTGTGTGTGTGCTGTGGTGTGTTGTGTGTTGGTGTGTGTGTGGTGTGTGTGGGTGTGACGCGCGCGCGCGCGGCGCGCTCCGTGCAGCTGCATTCGGTACTCCAGGGATTCTCATTCTCTCCTGTGTTGATGAAATCTGGCAATTGCTGCTCGGTTTTAAAACAAGGAACATGCCCGCTCAATTCCCCTGTCCCCGACGCCTGGACGCGTCGTTTTCATGCCTCACCGTATTTTTTCAAAGTCCTCCTCCTCGTCTCTCCAAAACATACAGCCCTCTAGAAATTCGCTAGGAATATCTTTTCTGAAAGCCAGTCGTCAACACACCAAACAAGAGTTCTAACATTCTTGGTAAATATCTGGTAAGACAGAGAGGATATTTCATTGTTGCCAGGTCTGGCACAGCGAAATGTTGTTTTGACCTACAAGCATATTGTGCAACTTTCTTTTTTTTTTTTTTTTTTTTTTTTTTTTTTTTTTTTTTCTTATGAGCACTCTCCTTCGCGAGAGCTCCTTGAATTCACACTGTTTTTTCTTTCTGTTGTAATCCTTGGGTAAATTCCTGAGCCGTTTATTGACCCTTTATTAATTTACTTCTGTATTCTGTTTTTTTTTTTTTTTCTTTCCCTCATGCTGTTCTCCCAGTTGTGTCTTCCACAGGCTGTTTGGTCCGTGAGTCCTTCTAGCCATGGACACAGAGACACATACAGAGGCAGGAACACAGAGAAGCGCTTGACAGGCAGGTTATTTGCCGTGTGGTTCGTGCCCTCGTCGAAACCAGGATATGTACAGGAAGGGAAACAGATTGAGATAAAGCCGTGGTAGGAAGGCGATTGCCCGTGATTGTCTCCCCATAGACATCAGGGACCAGGAAGAAGGAGAAAACAGGGACACGGGGTGGGTTTTTTATTAGGGTCCCTTGGGTAGGAACACACTCCTTTGCCCTGTGTGACTCTCTTCTCATAGAATCAGGGACATAATACAGACAGAGACACACATGAAGCCCGTTTGGTAGGAAGGCTGTGTCTGCCCCGTTGATTCTCTTCTCATAGATCAGGGGGGACATATACAGACAGAGACACACATGAAGCCGTTGGTAGGAAGGCCTGTCTTGCCCCGTGAATTTCTTTCTCATAGAATCAGGGACATATACAGACAAGAGACACACATGAAGCCGTTGGTAGGAAGGCTGTCTGCCCCGT
Organism: Conus betulinus; assembly: GCA_016801955.1. Lineage (NCBI taxonomy): Eukaryota > Metazoa > Mollusca > Gastropoda > Neogastropoda > Conidae > Conus > Conus betulinus. The sequence goes on along the minus strand of JADBJO010014307.1, from coordinate 2,118 downwards.
GATTCTTCTTCTCATAGAAACAGGGGACATATACCAAGGCAAGGACACAGGGCACAGATCCCCTTGATAGGAAAGACTATTTTGCCCGTGATTCTCTTCTCATAGAAACAGGGACATTTACAAAGGCAAAGGGCAACAGACAGAATCCCTTGATAGGAAGACTATTCTGCCAGTGGTTTTCTCACAGAAGAAAGAAACAGGGACATATACAAAAGCAAGGACACAGATAGATCCCTTGATAGGAAGACTATCTGCCCGTGATTCCTTCACTGAAGAAACAGAGACACATACAGAGACAGGGGACACAGAGATGAGCCGTTGGTAGGAAACTATTATTTGCTCGTGATTCTCTCCCCGCATAGAATCAGGGACATACGGAGGCAGTGACGTAAAGGAACCGCGTCGCTGGAATGGCTATTTTTGACGCGAGATTTCTCATCCCATCCCCTTAATCAGGGACATATAAACAGAGGCAGGAACACGATAGGGAACAAGCCGAGGGTAGGGTAAAAGCTAATGGCCCACAATTCCTGCCCCATTGAAAAACAGGGACAGGGACATGACAAGAAGGGAGAACAGGGGTACACACACAGAATGAACCGTTGGTAGGAAGGCTATTTTTGCCCGTGATTCTTTCCGTTATAGACAGGGAGAGGACATTACAGACAGGGACACAGATGAAGAAGCTCTTTGGAAAGGTACAATAGAGTGCTTGTTCTCTATGTGTCCATTGCGACGACGTTCCGTGTTGTGGAAAATCTCTGACCTAAAGCGGTCTTTGAGCGCTGATTTTCTACGTGACACCTTAACGGATCTGGTACTGGCACAGTGTGGTGATGACACCTTACTGGTAAAAGGCCATTTGGCTCCACAAGCTGGTGTTGTGCTCTAGTAACTTCTGTGTTGGTGTGGGGTGTGTGTGTGTGTGTGTGGTGTGGGGTGGTGTGTGTGCGCCGCGCGTGTGTGTGTGTGTGTGTGTGTGGTGGTGTGTGTGTGGTGGGGTGTGTGTGGTGTAAACGCTGTACGGAAAGATTTTGTGGGCGCGAACACTGAGCAGCATCCAAACCGAGAACACACAGGGAAGTGCGACCTTTTAGTGGTAATTCGACCCCACTCTATCCTCCCACCTCTCTCTTCTCTCTCTATCTCTCCGCTCTCTCTGCTCGTCTCTATGTGGCTTTCCGGTCTGTCCATTCTGTCTCTGTATTTAGGGGAGGTAGGAAAAGAAGACGGCGATGGAAAAGCGGGATGGTGCAATGGTGGTGGGAGATGGGGACTGCAGTAGAGAGTACACACTCACACACCCAACCCACACACACACACACACCCACACACACACACACACACAACACACACGAAAACACACACACACACACACGAACCACACCACGAACACGCACGGGACCACACACCCACCAACCACACACACACACACCACACACAACACACAACACACACACACACACACAGAAGGAACCATCAAGCAAACCAAGAACCAAAACTCTGCTAAACTGAAACTTTACCCGCATCTGTCATTCCCCGCCAGAACTGCTTTCTTTCCTCCCCATCAGCCCCCCAACTCCTTCCTCTCTCCCGCTCCCTGCTCTCTTTTTCTCTCTCCTCTCTCAATGTCCGCCTGGGTCTGTCTGTCTGTCTGCCCTGTCTGCCTCTGTCGTCCTGTCTCTCTCGAAAGAACGGATTGTAAAATGAATGTGAAAGTTAAGGAACAGCGATAAAAGAGAAGCGGTTTTGGTGGAGAGACCAAAAAGTCTGAGCTGAGAAGCTATACGAGGTGCCGTGTTGTTTGTAAGCGAAGAAGATTACGTGTTGACCAGACCCACTTCTTTGCAAATCAGTATGAACCTTCTTCAGTCAGGACGAAGATATCGATCGGTTAAAATGCAGAAGTGTCAGATTTTAAACAAGTTTTTATTCCCCTGTCCAGTGATTTCATGAACCGAGAGAGATGTTTAAATTGACCCATCCAAATTTCCTCTATATGCTGTATGTCATAATGTTGAGAAAATGGGTAATTGTGGCCTAAATTTATTTTTTATTTTGCTGTGACAATGTGTGTGGACCACACACATAACTTTCTCAAATTGAGATATAAAGTTT
>JADBJO010014306.1:0-48275 GCA_016801955.1 Conus betulinus | reverse complement strand
TATCGATCAAGTTCGTCCCCATCCACCAGTACACATAATTAATTCTGGTACTGCCGATCGAGTTTTCTATTCGAATTCACGATCCTTTGTTTTGTCGTAGAGTATCACTCTAGCTCTCGATCGCTTACTATAGGTGCCTTAGTTACAGTGCTATAGCATTAGGTCGATCGAATTCTTTCAGTACTTCGATCGACCGACTTGTCCCCACTTTGTGGTCGTGTGCTCCGTGATTGCTCTGCCGCCAGAGCCCAACATGGCGAAGGACAATGACGGGTCGAGCCACTTCACTTCACCTTTCCGAAGTCGCTCACTGCCCCGGAGGACCTGCCAGTCGATTCCTTGGGGCAATCCATTCTTTCCACGGAAGAACTATGGCCGGTGTAGAGGAGGGTTTCTGCGGAGGGGACACGCGACTGTTCCTCCTCTACCCAACCGGAGGATGCATGATCACTGCGTCCGAAGGCAACAAGGCAAGCTGCCACCATCACTAAGTGCCTGTCCTTTGATTTTACTAAAAAATCAGAAGGCAAGGCTTCTCTTAAAGGGAAGAGTTGAACTAAAGGCTCTTCTTCCAGTTCCCCTCTCCCCCCCTCCCCCGCCAGCTTGCCTTCTTCCGTCCTGACGCACAGTGACACTTCTCACTATCATGCTGAGTCATGTGACCTACGGCCCCCGGGGACCCTTGTCAAGGCACAGACCAGCACGGGTGACGGAATGCGCCGGGAAATCACTGCCCGTCACTCGCCTATACGAGCAGTATGTCCCTAGTCTTTCCCCCACTAGTGGCACACTGGCTCAGGATGCTGTCCCCAGCCGTGCAGAAGTGCAGCCACTCCTAACTCCACCACGATCTGTATGAAGCACCTGCGGAGTGGGACCGCATGGTCAGGATGGGAATGTTTGCACACCACCAGTGCAGGACATGTCTTTGTTGACATGCTCCTGCAGCAGGTGGAGGAACTCTGGCCAGAGGAGGATGGCGACGTCCCTGTGTCCCCAGAAGGTGACTCAGAGACACACTAGGAGACTGAACCTTGCCCTTTTCGGCAACCCCCTGATGTGAATCTTGATTAACAAGATTTTGGATCACCTGTCGGCTGCGGTGGACAGCGCAGCGAGAACCCACTTTCAATTTCTTGTTGGCAGGGAGAGATGCCAAGCTGTCACGGGTCCAACCTCTTCCCCGCGCTCAAGGCGGCCTTGAGGTGCATCCCGGGGCAGGATCAGTCGTTCTTCAGCGATTATTCGACTGCGGTCATATCCCATGCAGTCGAAGAACCCAAAATGCAGCTTCTTGGGCGGCCAGGCCTTCATGCTGCTAAACCCCCCTGGGCGTTCCACCACTGCCCCGGCCAGACCCCTGCCCTTCCCCGAGCAGGCACCACCTCGCTCCTCTCGGCCCGTAAAGCGCCCTGATATCCCCCCTAGGCTGAAGCTGAAACGCCCCACTCAGAATTTTTCGGTTCGGCCAACAGGCAAGGTCCTGGAGGTGACTGGGGGACTCACCTCCTGGCGACCTGGTGCGGGGAGTACCCATACCACCAACCCCGTCTCCCGCACCTACGGGGGAGTGGGATCTGGCAGAAATCTCTCTCAACCCCCCGGCCCCCTTTGCTCTTCTGGCAGGCAGTCTATCACGGCACGCCCACCAGTAGTGACGTATGGGCCTCAACCCATGGATAGTGGCAGTGTTACAGGAGGGCTTCCGTCTGCCTTGGGCACATGAACGCCCCCCTCTCCTAGCCTTCCCCCCCCCCCCCCCCCCCCCCCCCCCCCCCCCCCAGCGAACCCCCCTCCTGCCCAGGCGGAGGCTCTTCACCTGGAAGTCAAGGAACTTCTCCAAAAAGGGGCCATCACGGAGATATCCCATCCCAACCCCGGGTTTTACTCCCACCTCTTCGTGGTCCCCAAACCCTCAGGAGGCTGGAGGCCCATCCTCGACCTCTCCCACCTCAACAAGTTCCTCACACTCACCAAATTCAAGATGGAGACCCCAACCCAGATCAGGGACTCCATCCAAGATCAGGACTGGGCCACCTCAATAGATCTGAAGGACACTTACTTTCAGATCCTCATACACCCTTCTCACAGGCGTTACCTTCGGTTCATCTGTCGGGGGTGGGTGTTCCAGTTCAAGGCGCTCCCCTTCGGCCTCTCCCCGGCACCCTTCATTTTCACGAAGGTAGTCAAGGAGATGGCCTCCCTTGCCAGACAGGAGGACATTCGCCTCCTGGTTTACCTTGACGACTGGCTCATCCTGGCTCCCTCCCGGGCCCAGTGCCAAGCCCACACATCCAAACTTCTGCGCCTATGTGCCTCGCTAGGGTTTGTCACCAATCCCAACAAGTGCGATCTCAGCCCCAGTCAGCGGTTCTCCTTTCTGGGCATGAGTTTCGACATGACCTCCATGCAGGTCTCCCCCACCCCGGAGAGGTCCACTTGCTTACTGGACCTCATCTCCCGCCTCTGCCGATCCTCCCACACGTTTACCAGGTCCCAAACCTCCCTCCTGGGATGATGGAGTCTCTATCGTCCCTCATTCCACTAGGCAGGGTCCCCAAGCGGCAACTCCAAAGGGAGTTCCGCCGTTGTTGGTCTCAGACCTCCGACCGTTGGGATCAGACCATTCCCCCTCGGCCCTTGGTTCCTTTGGGCCACGGAGGAGTGGGCTCAACCCCTCCACACTGAACCCCGGGGGTTCCCATCTCCCTCCCAACCCAGGCCCTGGAACTTTACACAGACGCTTCCAACTTGGGCTGGGGGGCCCACTTGGAGAGCAGTCATGCCTCGGGAGTGTGGGACGCACAGACTGCCCGTCTCCACATAAACGTCCTGGAACTGGAAGCGGTCAGGCTTGCTCTCCTCCACTTCCAGACCCAGGTCTCGCACCGACTTGTTCCCCTTCTCACGGACAACACCTCGGTGTCTTTGCTATGTAACAAAAGGGGGGGGGGGGGGGGGGGGGTGTGTGTGTGCACGCTCCATCAGCCTCTCCCTCTGGACAGAGGCTCTCCTCCGCTGGTGTCACGCGCATGGGATCACTCTTCGCGCGCGAGACACATAGCGGGGACACGCAACATTCTGGCAGACTCTCTCAGCTGCTCCAGGTCTGTCCTCCACACGGAATGGACCCTCAGCAGGCTCACCCTAACCTTAGTGTGGGAACACTGGTTCAGACCCATGGTCGACCTGTTTGCCACCCAGTTCAATCATCATCTGCCAGTGTACGTCTCTCCCGTCCCGGATCCCCAAGCATTTGCTATTGATGCTCTCTCCCTTCCCTGGACCGGCCTCATAACATACGCCTTTCCCCCCCCTTCCCAGTCGTCCACAAGGTGATCAGGAAGGTGAGGCTGGAAAGACCTAGGCTCATCCCATCCATCTTTTAAACAATATATTACCTGGTTTACTCATAAAAACAAAATGCCCGATCTTTGTTATGGCAACATCAATCACACTTACAAATCTGAACCCCTACCCCTTATCGGAAAATCCGATCATGATGTAGTCCACCTCATACCCGCGTACAGACCTAAAATTCAGACAGAACCCATCATAAAGAAGGAGGTTAAGGTATGGGAGCGTGACAGTATTTTGGAATTACAAGGATGTTTTGACTGTACTGATTGGGACCTTGTCTTTGAATCCTCTGTCAATATCCATGAAGCAACAGATGTCATATCAGAATATATGTTATGTCAAGATTTAATAATTCCATCAAAACAATAAAAATTTTCCCTAATAATAAACCATGGGTAATGAAGCCACTGAAAGCAGTTTTAAATGAAAAGAAAATTGCGTTTCAAACAGAAAACAAAACGAAACGTAAGAAAGTCCAAAAAACTGAGAAAGGAAATACGCTCAGCCCAAACAAAGTACAAAGAGAAGGTTGAATTGCAGTTTCAGTGCGGTAATATGCGAAACGTATAGCAAGGTCTAAAAAAAACTAACTGGTCAAATCAAATCCCGTCATCATTGTGCCTTATCAAAAGAACAGCAACAACAATTCACTAATGAACTCAATGAATTTTACTGTCGTTTTGATGCTTATGATTTCACTGATGCGTTGGGAGTGATAAAAGAGGAAATCAAAGCAAAGATAGAAGATGAGATCATTATAGAAGATTATAGAAGATAAAAAACATACTTTCAATGTTTAAAAGACTAAATATCCGAAAGGCGCCTGGACCAGATAATTAGTAGTAGTGTATTACTCAAGAACTGTGGAACTCAGCTCTGTCATATCTTCACTAGACTGTTCAATTGGTCTATTAAAACTTCAACTGTCCCCTCTCTCTGGAAAGCCTCAGTGATCTGTCCTATACCAAAAAAGTCTAAACCATCTTCCCTCAATCAATGACTACTACCGCCCAGTCGCTCTAACATCCATTGTGATGAAGTGTTTTGAAAGAGCAGTACTCAGTCACCTCCTCACTGATACAGTCAGTCATCAAGATCCTTACCAGTTTGCATACAAACGCAACAGATGCACAGACGATGCCACTCTCACACTTTTACACAATGTTTACACTCACCTGGAGAAAACAGATTCTTTTGTTTGTATTCTTTTTATTGATTTTTTATCAGCTTTAACACCATCCAGCCTCATCTTTTAGCACACAAACTTTTTCCTTAAATGTCAGACCCTTCTGGAGGCAGCCTACTGGCATTTGGAAAACCCCTTTATAAACTTCTATTTAAGGAGATATCCACATGACCAGGGCTGACGGTTCAAAGGGATCTCCTTCGTGGCGGCCAATGCAGCCATATCAGTTAACCCCGAGAACCACTAGGGCACTCAGCCCTACTCCTGTTCCTTTAAATTCGGCTATGGTCTGACATGGTTCAGTATATGACACGAAAATGGGGAAATTTTTACTATACTCCCTGTTTGGCTAGTATACTTACCATGTCAGACTCTAATGCCCGCCCCACCTTTCCCTCTAGCGCCAGGGTTCTTGGGATTACCTTGCACACAGGCCTCGATGAATGAGTACAGGAAGCCAACACTGGCTTCTTCCTTTGGCGGAAGTGACTGTCTTATGACTGCATTTGCCACAAAAAATTTCGGCCTGGCAGAGCTGACTAACTGCCGTTGAATGGTATGGTTTGACATGGTGAGTATACTAGCCAAACAGGGAGTACAGTAAAACTCCCTTGTTGAATCTTGATTGATTTGAATGAATATAAAAAAACGAAAAGGATTTTTTTTAATTATGGAAAAAATGATAAGACAGTCCACACAAACACACACATCACACTTGCACACATTGTAATATTTGTTTTGGATTACCTTTGTTGAATCTTGGATGCACATGTATATATAAGTAGGTAGAAATGTCTTCAAAAACCCAAATGGAACCTCAGCAACAGAAATGTTAAAGCACAAAAAGAAAAAAAGAAAAACTCAAGACTGCCTTTTTGTTTGTTTGGTTTTTTTTTTTTTTCACTATTTTTTTATTAGAATAATAATACACAAGCTCACACATTCACATTCACCAACACACATGTACACACACACACACACACACACACACACACACACACACACACACACACACACACTCTCTCTCTCTCTCTCTCTCTCAAACACACACTACACACACACACACGCACACACACACACTTGAAACTTCCCTGTTAGGAAATTTTCAGGAACTGATCAGAAAAGCGGCGAGGGCATATTTTGCTTTGGATAGTTATGATTTCGGGGGGGGGGGGGGGGGGGGGGGGGGGGGGGGGGCGTTGATTTGTTATTTTTACATTAATGAGTGAGCTTGCCAGTAGGTGGCACTGTCGGTCTCATTCTTTCATCCCTCGATGGTAATGAGCCCTGGTGTCTTTGTTCCTTACTCTTGTTCTTCTTTGTTTAGTTGATTCGTGACTTCCTGCATGCCACCTTGGAAGTGGTCAAAGGCAAGCAATGGGAGAAGTCTCTGATTGGCTCCGTGTCGGCCATGGTAGGGGAGGTGATGGATGCTAGGAAGGAAGAGTTCCCAGATGGCCTTCGTCTGCATCTGGCCGACATCTATTTGGAGGAGGTGGAGAAAGTGGGGGCAGAGGAGGTGAGTCATGTGTCCTTCAGGTTTGAAGTTGTGTATCCTGGCTTGTCCACTGTGTGTGCAGTCCCCTGTTGAATTTGGTAATGTAGTCCACTCAGGTTTTTGACACTTTTGTATACTTTTTGCCCTTCTCTTTTTTTTTAAGTATGAAGCTTGCAGTTTGGAAATATAATTTTTGTTCAATGCTTTACAAGTTCAAAACAAACAAAAAAAAATAAAAGGAGCAAAATGAGAAAACAAAAACAACAAATAACAAATGATGTACACGAACACAGCAGTTTGAAAATGTTTTCTTCAATACTTTTATCAGTTCTGAAAAAAATGATAGCTAAGTGAGAAGACAAAAAACAACAAACAACAACTGGCATGAAGAACCCTGCCATTTGAAGTTTAGAAAAACTGTTTTCTTCAATACTTGTTCTGAAAAAAAAAAATGATAAAGGAGCGAAACGAGAAAACAAAAACAAGTAGAGAACAACTACGATTTGAGGCAGGTCCACGTGCACTTATATGAGTAGAGCATTGTTGGTTGATGTTCACAGACCTGTAATGAAAGGGTGTTGTGTCATCTGACGACCTTTACCCAACATCCTGATCTCAGAAGAGAGGCAATCTTCCCTTTCCTCTTGTCCCCCGCATCCTCCATCCCATCCTCCTCCTCCTCTCCTTTCCCCTCCTGCTCCTGACCCCACTCTCCCCCTCCCAGATTACTAATTTTGGTTTTCACACTTCAGTACTATGTATCCCCCCTGGCTTGTGCAGCTCTCTCTGTTTCCTGACTAGTCTGCTGTCTACATGGTGTCTGCCTGGTTCAAAGGCCATTGTTGGCTGTTTTCTGCATGGCAGAATCCACTTAAATATTAGGTCTATTCCCATTGTATGAATGTGGGAGTCTTTCATGACAGCTAAATATTGGGTCTTTTCCCGTTGTATGAATGTCGGAGTCTTTCCTGACAGCTAAATATTAGGTCTATTCCCATTGTATGAATGTGGGAGTTTTTTTTTCCCCCCGTGTATGAATGTGGGAGTCTTTCCTTACAGCTAAATATTGGGTCTTTTCCCGTCGTATGAATGTGGGAGTCTTTCCTTACAGCTAAATATTGGGTCTTTTCCCGTCGTATGAATGTGGGAGTCTTTCCTGACAGCTAAATATTGGGTCTTTTCCCGTCGTATGAATGTGGGAGTCTTTCCTGACAGTTAAATATTGGGTCTTTTCCTGTCGTATGAATGTGGGAGTCTTTCCTGACAGCTAAATATTAGTCTTTTCCTATTGTATGAATGTGGGAGTCTTTCCTGACAGCTAAATATTGGGTCTTTTCCCATCGTATGAATGTGGGAGTCTTTCCTGGCAGCTAAATATTGGGTCTTTTCCCATCGTATGAATGTGTATGAATGTCTAGTCTTTCCTGACAGCTAAATATTAGGTCTTTTCCCGTTGTATGAATGTTGGAGTCTTTCCTGACAGCTAAATAGTAGTCTTTTCCCCATTGTATGAATGTCGGGAGTCTTTCCTGACAGCTAAATATTAGGCCTTTTCCTATTGTATGAATGTCGGAGTCTTTCCTGACAGCTAAATATTAGGCCTTTTCCCATTGTATGAATGTCAGAGTCTTTCCTGACAGCTAAATATGAGGTCGTTTCCCATTGAATGACTGTTGAAGTCTTTCCTGACAGCTTAATATTAGGTCTTTTCCCATTGTATGAATGTTGGAGTCTTTCCTGGCATCTCAGTGTCGATGGCTGGGCCTTTGCCCGTTGGATGAATGTCAGAGTCTTTCCTGACAGCTGAATGTTAGGCCTTTGCCCATTGGATGAATTTGGAGTCTTTCCTGACAGCAAAATAGCTAGGCCTTTGGCCATTGATGAATGTCTGTCTGATTCTTTCCTGACAGCTAAATGTTAGGCCTTTGCCCATTGGATGAATGTCTGAGTCTTTCGTGACAGCTATATATTCCTAGGCTTTGTCCATTGGATGAATGTGGGTGTCTTTCCTGATAACTGATGAATGCATGAGTCTTTCCTAACAGCTAAATGTTAGGCCTTTCTCCATTGGATGAATGTGGGTGTCTTTCCTGATAAATGAATGTTCGGCCTTAGCCCATTGGATGAATGCATGAGTCTTTCCTGACAGCTAAATCATGTTAGGCCTTTCTCCATTTGATGAATGTGGGTGTCTTTCCTGATAGCTAAATGTTAGGCCTTTGCCCTATTTGAGATCTGTCCAAACCTTAAAGAGTTTTTACCATGTTCTTGAGGTGGCTGTAGAGAAGAAACAGTTTTGTGCCATTTGCATACAGGCCACTCGCTTTACACCCATTCTTATCTTTTAAAAGTGTGAAGAAGCTCCGTGGTGCATTCCATGTCATGTGCCACTCACAGTGAAACATATCCTTATAGAGTGTTGGGGCTTGCATGATGTGAGACATAAACATTTTACAGCAGACTCCATGAAAACCTTGTTCAAAGATGTCCCACCTGATGTGATCTTTGAATTTCTGAGTGAGCTTAACATTTTTCATCTGATCTAAGATTTTACTATTCCTAACCGCTAAATGTTTGGCCTTTGTGCATTGGATGAACAGAGTTCTTTCTGATATGATATATGGACCACTGTTCCTTTTTTTTTCTTTTCTTCATTTCTGTTTTGATTTTTCTTCTTGTGTTCAGAACTCATCGAGAAATGATAAGGGGACACACACGCATATAAGTAGGCAGTGGCAAACAAAACAAAAGAAACAAACAAAAAAAAAAAACTATAAGATACATTTTCCCTTAAAAAAAAAGTTTCAATTTTGCATTGATGTTGATAATGACCACTAAGAGAGGGAACAGTATTTCACGCGCTGTGCATTCTGTCAGCTGGTTTTAATATAGCTTTGCATGGTTTGCCAATTTTGACCAATCCATCAGTCCAATATTTTGCTGTCAGAAAGGAACATGATTCATCATAGTCCCCTAAACTTTGAGTGTGGTAGGGGTTATTTTGTTTTGTTTGTTTTGTTTTGTTTTTTAGCTAGATCTCTCTGACATCCCTGAAATGATGTAAAAATATGTGGAAAGTGTATGTGCATTTGCTTGTGGTTAGAAAGAAAAAAAAGAAGTTGATATGAAAAAGTGTGTGTGTGACTGTGTTTTGAATGTTTTTGTCAATTGATACAAAAACAGAACAATGCTTGTGCGGATTTTTTCCCCCAGCTGACTGGGGACCAGATCAATGTGCTTCTGGATCCCTTCCTTCAGTATGTTGCCAATTCAAAGAGGTGGGTTTGCTGCTTCTGTATGTTTACCTGTGTATTTCTTCTCGTCTACCTTACCTAACTTACACTGTTTTTTTAGATGGCCTGGCTGTCATAAAATTGAACCTTGGTGAGATGTGTTGAAGGAATCAAAGAAGGAATCGGTTTTACTGTGTTACGCATTTTGAACCTGTGTGGAACAGATCTTTCAGAAAAGAGGGGAAATAATGCAGTGTGTGTGTGTGTGTGTGCATGTATGCGCGTGTGTGCACGCATATGTGTGTATGTTTGTGTGTGCACGTGCGTAGTTTGAAACTGTTCCTCATCTCTCCCATCAGGCATGGTGTAAACATACATGGCAAACACAACAAACTTGGCTTGTTAGTAGCATAAATCCATAATGTCTGTTTGCTCTGCACTGTGTATTAGATGCATATTCCCACAGAATTAATTTTTTTTCCCATTACCAATGGTTCAAAGGCCACTTTGGACAGATTTGTCGCTGTTTAACCCTCATACTACTGTTCTGCCCCACAACAGCCATTCGATGTTCGCAGGCAACCATGGCTCTGCCTATTGCAGCCTGTCAAAGTTGATGCTCTGTTTTTTGTTCTCGTACAGATCATTTGAACAGCACTGAGAATTAAGATACAGGGTATAGTGAGGATAACTACAGTTGTTTCATAAATGTCTGCCTCTTCCCCAGAGCCTTGATTCAGCTCTTATGTGTTATTTCTGGTTGGTTGGAGTGAGGCAACTGCAGACCAAAATCTAAACAAATCTTAAAAAGTTTTTTTAAGTACTTTATCCTCCAAACATGAACAAATTCACAAGATTCACAAGACAAAAAATAATGCGTTTCGATCTCTTAGGTCTTCTTCAGGCAAGATAAACAACACTTGGGACAACAAAAATGAAGCTCGAAGAACAAGCAGTCACTTATCTCATCGAATTCGGAGCAAGATGGGCATTGAATGAAAATGAGGCCGTCAGGAAGGAGACCATGCAAGTTAGAATAGTAATGATGATAATAATGATACCGATATCAGTAATGATAAAGATAATGATGATGATAAAAATATATTGAAAAAAAAATTAAAGAGAGGATTACTAACATTTTTGGTGATAATATGATAAATTAGTAATTGCAGTAAGGGAGAAAGCCTTGTTCAGAGATGTTTCACCTGATGTGATCTTTGAATTTCTAAAAGAGATTACCTTTTTTCATCTGATCTGAGATTTTACAGTAGAAAGATTTTCAACAAAATTTCCTGTGTGTTTTTAGAAGGTGTATTTTAAAGGTTTGTGTGAATGGATGACTTGCAAGTTGACTTTCAGTGTGGTGACAGCCCTGATAATGCCCTTTGCAGTTGACTGGGCAGTAAACAATATTACTTTCTTTTTTTTTTCATGTAATGCAACTGTTAATCCATTGTCAGAAGATGCTGGTTCTCACTGCCTCTTGTAGCAGCAGGACTGTTCAGTTTGGTGGAATTTGATGGCACCTGGAAAAGAAGTTGCTAAGACCATTTTTTTTTTTTTTTTTTTCCTTTTTTGTTTTTTAAGAGTGTCTTGCCCATACACCATATGTCACAGGAACAAACATCTCCAAATCATTGCTTGAATTGAGAAAAAAAAAAAAAACAAATTCTGAAACTATTCAAATTAATCAGTGAGTGTGCATGTGTTTGTGTGTGTATGTGTGTGTGTGTGTGTGTGCGCGCGCATATGTATGTGTATGTGTCTGTGTGTGCATGTGTGTGTGCGTGTGCATGCGTTTGTGTGTGTGTCTGTGTGCATGTATGCGCGTGTGTGTGCATGTGTGTGTGTGTATGTACATGCATGTGCGTGCGTGTGTGTATTCCAGGGATGTGATAGCAAACAAAATCATGCCAAAATTTTCGGGCCCATCCTTCAGGCTTCCAGCACTGACCATCAGCATTGTGAAGAAAGTGGAGAGGAGAGCATGGGACCCAGCTTCAGGTGGGTATTCCTCAACAGCCCTGACTGAGTGGGTGCATACAGCAGTGGAACCCCCCCCCCCCCCCCCCCCCCCTTCCTCCTCCCTTCAACTTCTGGCCCTCCTCTCTCTCCCATCCCCCCCCTCCCCCCCTACCCCCCTTCACCCCCATGAAAACCCAGTCACCACTCTTTCCTTTTACTTTTTTCGACACACATCGCAGCTATGCTGGCAGTAGGTGCTTCACTGCTTCACAACACATATGTGAACATTTGTGCACCACACGACAAGTCAGCTGCATTGGTAGTGTTAACACTGTCGACACAAACTGATACTCTGTGCAGTGAGAATGCTGCAGTCACAACACAGCTATTCCTCCAGACACCCAGTTTTAATCTCTTTTGAAATTCTCCGTTCCTGACTCCTGCAAGACAAAGTGGTAAAGTTTTCACACGTTATATGCAGACCTGTTTACCCCATACAATTTTGTGATGTTTTGTACCCATGTTTGGCGAAAATACGATGAATATAACGAACCAAAATAAAACATCAAAGAAAAATCTGCAGACAAAGTTCTTGAGCGGTAGTTGCACTTGTGGTGTAGTAGAACCATTGTGTTTGAGCGCTACAACCAAAGAATCACGCAACATTGTTCACTCAAACTCGCGTCTGGATGATGTAGGAACAATAGCAGGGACCCTGCTTTTACTAAAATTCACAAATGTGGAAGATGTGTTTACACATTTTTAGGAAAATATGCTCATTGTCATTGAGAAATGCACCAGCAATAGCTTTAGGGTAAACAGGTCTGTATGTGGAGTACTTCTTAAGGTCTATCTCATTCCATGGAGCTCTAAGTTGGCAAACAGACTCTAAGTGGCAACATGTCCTTGTCCTAGTCGACCAGTGACATTGCTCGCAATGTGTGGTAAAGCAGAAAGCGCCCATTGCAGACACAGTCGCGGCGTGTGTTGGGAAGTTGAACACTTGTTAGTTTGTGTGTGTGTGTTTTTCAGGAATATAAATAGGACAGGACTCACTTCCTTTATGCAGCCAGTGTAAATAGGAGGACAGGACCTATTTCTGTGTGTGGCCAGTGTAAATAGGACAGGACCTATTTCTGTATGTGGCCAGTGTAAATAGGACAGGATCTACTTCTGTATATGGCCAATATAGATAGGACAGGGCCTATTTCTGTATGAGGCCAATATAAATAGGACAGAACCAATTTCTGTATGCAGCCGATATAGACAGGACATGACCTCTTTCTGTATGTGACCAATATAAATAGGACAGGATCTGTTTTTTATGGCCAATATAGATAGGACAGGGCCTATTTCTTTATGTGGCCAATATAGATAGTACAGGACCTATATCTGTATGTGGCCAATATAGATAAGACAGGGTCTATTTCTTTATGTGGCTGTATAGATAGGACAGGACCTATTTCTTTATGTGGCCAATATAGACAGGACAGGACCTTTCTGTATGTGGCCAATATAGATAGGACGGGGCCTATTTCTTTATGTGGCCAATATAATAGGACAGGATCTATTTCTTTATGTGGCCAATATAGATAGGACAGGGTCTATTTCTTTATGTGACCAATGTAGATAGGGCAGGGCCTATTTCTTTATGTGACCAAAGTAGGTAGGGCAGGGCCTACTTCTTTATGTGACCATTATAAATAGGACAGGACCTACTTCCTTTATGTGGCCAATATAGATAGAAGACTTATTTCCGTGTGTGGCCAATGTAAAGAAGACAGGGCTGCTTTCTTTGTGTGGCCAATATAGATAGGACAGAACCTATTCTTTTACGTGGCCAATGTAGATAGGACAGGGCCTTTTTCTGTATGTGGCCAATGTAAATGGGAGAATAAGGAGACGGAGGCAGAAGGTTGCTGTTGAGGCTCTATGTTTTCTCAAGGAGCGAAGAAGACTAAGTCAAAGAAGTCATAAATGGGAGATGACCTGTTTCCCTATGTGGGCAGTGTAAATAGGACAAGACTGACTTCTTTGTATGGCTAATGTAGATGGGACCGGAACTTCTTATGTGGCCAAAATGAATAAGACAGTACCTATTTCTTTATGTGACCAACATGAATAGGACAGGACCTACTTCCTTTGTGTGCCAATATAGATAGGACAGGAACTACTTCCTGTATGTGTCCATTATAAATAGGACAGAGCCTATTTCTTTATGTGGCCAGTATAGATAGGATAGGACCTACTTCCTTTCTGTGCCAATATATATAGGACAAGACCTACTTCCTGTATGTGTCCATTATAAATAGGACAGGGCCTATTTCTTTATGTGGCCAATATAGATAGAAGACTTATTTCCCTGTGTGGCCAGTGTAAAGAAGACAGGACTTAGTTCTTTGTGTGGCCAGTACAGATAGGATAGTGTCTACTTATGTAGTCAATATAAATCAGGAGTGACCAATATAAATAGGTCATGACCTACATTTTTATGTGGCCAATATGAATAGGAAACACATATTTCCCTATGTGGCCGATATAAACATGACAGGACTGATGTCTTGTGTGTGGCCAATAAAAATAGGATAGTACCTACTTATGTGGCCAGTGTAAATAAGCCGGAAACTAATTATTTCGTTATGTGACCAACATAGATAAGACAATACCTATATCTTTATGTGACCAACATAAATAGGACAGGACCTATTTCTTTATGTGACCAGTATAGATAGGATAGGACCTACTTCTTTATGTGGCCAATATAGATAGTACAGGACCTATTTCTTTATGTGGCCAATATAAATAGGACAGGATCTATTTCTTTATGTGGCCAGTGTAGATAGGATAGGGCCTATTTCTTTATGTGGCCAATGTAGATAGGACAGGGCCTATTTCTGTATGTGGCCAATATTAATGGGAGAAGATCTATTTCCCTATGTGGCCAGTATAAATAGGTTGATACTGACTTCTTTGTGTGCCAATATAGATAGGACAGGACCTACTTCCTGTATGTGTCCATTATAAACAGGACAGGGCATATTTCTTTATGTGGCCAGTATTAACCCTTTCACCGCCAGATGTTCTTTTTTTGCATGAATCCCATCGCCAGCCATTTTTTGAGAAGAAGTATAATTTCATACCAACATGTTTGAAACTCAGATATCTCAGGCACTAATTGATGGATTTACATTTTTTTTTTTTTTTTAAGTGGAGAGGAAACACTGTATTTTTGTAATATTATAAGTAATGATTTGTCAAGAGCAATTTCATTTTTTTTTAGTATTTTAAAGTAAAACAAATGCAAAACAAAATTTGAACGTTATCTTTCATCTCAACATAAAAAAGAAGTAAGCATGCCAACAAAATCTGAAAGAGGAAGGGAAAATAGTCCACTCAACAAATGAAGGCCATAAGGTGTGTATTATCCATCAAAAGAATGAAATATACAGCCTCAAAACCACATAATCCACATCACATCACCAGCAATTTTTTTTTTTAGAAAAACAATAATTTCATACCAGCATGTTTGAAATGCAAATATCCCAGAACTAATTGATGATTTTACATTCTGTTTTTTTTTAAGTGGAGGAGAAAAACTGTATTTTTGTAATATTATATAAGTAATCTTAAATAAATGTCAGCGAACCGCCCAGAGAAACGTGGACAAACGAGTCACAAGACAACACACAACGCGTTTCGACCTCACAGGTCTTCTTCAGGTGAAACAAAGACGAACAAAATAACGAAAAAGCACTTAGCTTTGATCGCTTCAGACTGCTTCTGAGTTCAGCGCAAGGAAGAAGGCCATCTTCCTTGCGCTGAACTCAGAAGCAGTCTGAAGCGATCAAAGCTAAGTGCTTTTTCGTTATTTTGTTCGTCTTTGTTTCACCTGAAGAAGACCTATGAGGTCGAAACGCGTTGTGTGTTGTCTTGTGACTCGTTTGTCCACGTTTCTCTGGGCGGTTCGCTGACATTTATTTAAGATTTGTTTAGATTTCCGCCTGCAGTCGTTTCACTTTGCAACTAGATATATAAGTAATGTTTTGTCAAAAACAATTTCATTTTGTTTGTTTGACATTTGAAGTAAAAAAAATGCAAAATAAAAGTTTGAATGTTATCTTTCATCTCACATAAATAAAGAAGTAAGCATGCCAACAAACTCTGAAAAAGGGAAGGAAAAATAGTCCACTCAACAAATGAAGGCCGTAAAGTATGTAATATCCATCAGAAGAATGAAAAATACAGCCTGAAAACCACATACTCCACATCACATCACCAGCAATTTGTTTTTGAGGAAAACAATAATTTCATACCAGCATGTTTGAAATGCAGATATCTCAGGACCTAATTGATGAATTTTCATTTTTTTTTTTTTTAAGTGGAGGGGGAAAACTGTATTTTGTTATTAGTAAGATATATAAGTAATGGTTAGTCACAAACAATTTCAAATTTTTCAGTAATTTGAAGTAAAAAAAAAATGCAAAATAAAATTTTGAATGTTATCATTCATCTCAACATAAAAAAAGAAGCAAGCATGCCAACAAACTCTGAACAAGGTAGGGAAAATACTTCACTCACCAAATGAAGGCCAGACAGTACGTAATATCCATCAGAAGAATGAAAAATACAGCCTCAAAAGCACATACTCCAATCAGAAAATGGTAGGTGGGTCCTCTAGGGGAAGGACTTGGAATCATTTCTCTATGAGAATTATCTTACATTTCACCTACACCCTCTCTCTTACTAGTGGTAGAAGGAGCAACTTTCCGGTACTAGTCATCAAAGAAATTTTTATTTGTTCCGGGTATTGATAAAATACAGAGGAATGGCTCCGAGATAATTTTCCTTAGGCCTGTACTCTTAATTAAAAGTACTTATAGCTCCGAGATACAGAATTGAAGAGAGAAGTTCAAACATTCAACATTCGATTGAACAACAGGGAACTGACACAAGTTAAGTGCACTTTCACACATCAACTTTTATTACTTACACATAGATAAGAAATGGCGTGTCACTTCCATAGACTGAGTTTCAGTTCTCATTGGACTACCACAATGAGGGGTCCTTCCTCACTCCTACTTTACTCGCTTGCACTCTGTGCAGCAAGCTTAAGTTGGCATACAGGGGTTCTGTCTAAGTTACACTGAATGTATATGGTTATTATACTGTAAACCTCCCCTTGTTCCTACTGTAAAGAAACGCACAAGGGGAGATCGGGTTCGGGAGAAAGTTGGACTAGGTTCATCCAAAAAAGACAAATGAGTCAGGCCCAGTGAAGATTTTCTTCTTTTTTTTTTTGGCTATAAAGCAAAAGGAAAACATAAAGGTAACACAAAGTTACAAGTAAAGGGAAAAATAAAGTAAAGGGAAAAATGAAGTAAAGGAAAAGGGAAAATAAAGAAAAGGGAAGGGAAGGGCTCTAGCAACCGTGGCATTTCTGGTGCCATCAGAACACCAACACCACACTTCACAGACTAAGGTGTCCTCTCCGTTTGAGATTTGGGGCCTGACTGAATAACTCAAATTCCCAAGCACCCACGCTTCCCCTGGCGTCACCTAGGGACGCTATCTATCAGATCCCTACGCCTCATGAATATTTATCAGGATCTTACATGTTTGACACAGTAGCTATTAACTGCAAACTTCATATCACCTACATGTCCCTCTAACCTAAGCATACAACATCTTCTCAAACATTGCGTGATCCTAGGTCTCACAAGTTTGAAATAAGAAATAGTAATCAGAACTATTTCCTTAAAACCTCCAGGATGACCAACAACCTAAATAGTAAGCCCATCCCACAACTACTGGCCTCCCTCTTACATAAAGGGGCTGGCACCTCCATCAACTTCCCCGGCTCTTCCCCGGTCTAGCCGAGAGTATCCCCTCGTTGGCATTTCCGGCCCGTCGCCGGTCAGCGCCCACAAGAGATTCATTCTTAGATCGCCACACAACTGGGCGAACTCATCTGGCGGTCATCAGACTGCCTGCCTCGGCTAATGCAAACACTGACCGTGGCACTCCACACTGGAAGCGCACAAGAACCTCTGGTGCACCATAGGTGGTGTACATACATCCACCCTGCTTGCGAATACCCAGTATTGTAGCCAGAGTGGTACTCATAGACAGGTTCTCACTGTTTCATCATAAAGTGAGGGTAAGGGTCTGATGAGTTTGAGTCCAGGTGGTAAGCAAACTTAGCTTTGCTTTGGAGAGAATAGTTGATCTCTCCTGTGGCTGGTGACTGCCCCACTGGTGTAGATTGGTTGTCTGGTGTCGCCCCGGCTTTTGGCGAAGTCCCAGCTTCTGGTTAGACCGCAATGTGCAGCGTGACCAGGATCCCAGTTCTGCGATAAAGAGAACTTTGATATGTAGATGAGAATCTGGTGGCTCGTTTGTCGAGTGCACACATTTACCCTTTTCCTCTTTCTTTCTTTCAGAGGAGGAGACTCAGCCAGCAAAGTTTTCTCTATGGTAGAGTTTCTGCTATAACTATTAATCTCCACTTTTGTTTAAAGGCTAAGTTAAGCTTACAAAAGGGTAGGAGACAGTAATACAATGTTACACAGTTTTCCGTTAAACAACTCTCCATGTTTCATATGAATTAAATCACACTGACTTGGGCTATGCTTAGTCCAAGTACACATGTGGTGTAGACTTAAAGTCATACACTACAAATCATTCCAATAATCACCAGTATTTATAAATCAGAGTAGCAGTTTTTTTTTACTAGCACAGGCATACTGTTTTCCTGATCAAAATTATCATTGAATTATTATCTTACAGACAGAGTTGCATACTGACAAAAGTCAGCGTGAACACAAAGAGCAGTGGTCAGATTGTTACCAAAGAATCAAAACCACTGGGAGAGAGCTTTTGCCATATGATGGCAAGCAAACTACTACACAGAATAATCATTCATCAGTTTGATAAATGTTGCTAAGCATTTGTACAAAGCTACAATGTTAACACACACAGCATACATAAAATCAATACATAGATTAAAAAATGTAAAACAGAGTTCCAACTCACTTTTCCTGGGAATGAACAGTGACAGAGACTGGAGGTCAAGGAGTACTAGCCTTCCCTAAGTCTCTCTTTGTCTTCCTCTGTTCTTGACTACAGGCAGTCCTGAGAGGGTCAGTGAAGTTGCGCCTGTGTGTGTCTGGGATATGAAGTTCTCACTTGCCAAATCAAATTTCGACAAACGTGTCATTCACCCATCAGGGGTGAGAGGGGGAGGGATTTAGTCTTGCCACCAATCGCCTCGGAAATCGTTTGAACCTAATCGGCACGGGATAATTTATGCATCCGTATAGGTGTCCGTGAGCCCCAGTTAATTTATGTGTCCGCATAGGTGTCCGTGAGCACGTGTAGGTGTCTGCGAGGACGGGGACCGTAGGTATGAAGGGGGGGGTGGGGGTGGAGGTGGTGGTGGTGGGTGGAGAGCGCGGCAACATGCCTTTGTGTCGCGGGTAGAGAGGGGGGGGGGGTGAGACGGGCTATTGTTAGAATGCACACCCCACGCTGCGTAGTATCGCACAGCATGGGGAGGGGGGGGGGGGGGATGGGGGGGGGGGGGGGGGGGGGGGGGAGGTAGGCCGACAAGAACGAAAAGCGTCACGCATTTACCGTGACGCAATTTTCCTTGCAACAGATAGTCGAAGCCGTGCGACGCACACCGTTCAAAGAGGGGGAAGGGGACAAAAGGGGGGGTGGGGGGTGGTTTGAGAGGGGAGAGTGGGCATAGATTTGAAATCTATTCTTTGGTTTGGTGTTTTAGAGGGACCGATCGGATGGTGTTGTCAAGCATCACGTCACAGTACTGTACACATGCTGACTGGGCCAAGGCATTAGTGTGTATGATACAGTTCAAAACACAAAGTCGGGCACATGGGCAGGTCACAGTGTCTGCATTTGAACCTGGTCTGCAATTTCTTCCACCTCTCTGTGTCCTGGAGCTACAGACTGTGCAGTCAGGGCGGCTGCCATCCTCAATTTTTTCCAAAAAATGTCGCTCTGTCAAGCGTGCTGGTCCGGGCGTCTCCCTCTGGCCTCTGGTCTGAACTACAGGCCTGTAGTTTTCCAGCAGCCCATCAGTGACCTTCTCCCTGAAAACCCTGGCAGGAAGGTGAGGTCTGGGAGTAGTCTTTTTGTAAATAATGTAGCCATTTGTCAGAGCAACCTCTCGGGCGGTGGTAGACAGCATGGTACCCATTTGGAGACTTTATGCAGGTAGGCATAAGTCCCCCAAAACTGGTCTGTCAGATCCACACCACCCATGTTCTGATTGTAATCCTCTGCAGTGACCGGCTTCTCAAGCATACGGAATCCACCAGTGTTTCCCAGACTTCATCCTCTTGTCAACTGTGTTGTCTGAGTGCACCAAGGAAAGGAAGACAACGAATTTTACATCACGCCATGCACAGGCCATGATGTCAGTGGTAGATGACTTCATAAACACTGGGTCATCCTCCTCCTGAAATGGCATGTCACAGCTGTTGAAGTGTGGTGGCATGTTCTTGCGGCCTGGCCTCACAGTTCCACAATGACCGATGTTGAGGGTCTTCAGCTGTCTGACAACATTTGGTGATGTGTAAAAAGAATCTGTGTACACAATATGGCTAGTGTCAGACAGGCGATCCATGAGCTTTAGAACCACCTGTTCTGTGACAGTTAAGTCCCCAGCATTGAAGTTGTCAAAGGTGAACATCTCCCTCCTTGTATAAATCAAAAACTTGAGGGCATAGCCACTGGAAGCCTCTGAGAGACAGAACTGCTTGATGCCAAAGCGAATTGGCTTATCAGGCAGAAACTGTTTGAAGAACAGACACCCCTTGAACTTGATCATGCTCCCATCAATGCTCAAGTTTTGCTCAGGGCAGTAAGCTGCCTCATACAGTGGGTCAATGATTTGCAGAAGTGGACGGATCTTGAAGAGAGGATCATATCCCTCCTACCCTCTCTGCTTCTGCTGACGGTTGTCATTGAAGTGAATAAAACGGCTTAGTAATTCATATCTTTTTCTAGACATAACAGACCCAAACTGTATTTTGGTCAGCCAGTAGGTGCCAGTAATCCTCCAACCCCGGCTTGCTGCACAGCCCCATAGCAATCTGCAGGGCTGTGTAGGCCTTCACCTCCTCCACTGTGGTCTCCCTGGCAGCCTGCGGTCGGGAGTGTGGGTCAACTCGGTGATCCCACTCAGGAGCTCCTCTGCATACAGGTTGGACTGTGTTGTCATCAGCTGGAACACAGCACAGCATCAGGGTAGAAGAGCTGGAAATAGTCCACAGGTTGAAAGCCATCTGTGTTCACCAGCACTCCTGAAACAACAATCAGAGGAATAATTACTGATATGACCTATGAAATGATGCAGAAAAGCAATCACACACACACACACACACACACACACACACATCAAAACACACACACACACACACACACTACACACCATTCCTTGCACAAAAAGGGAATAGCACACACACACACACACACACACACACACACACACACACACACATACACACAACTTATACCCCACTGGTACTCACATGAAAGAAAGAAAAAGGGCACACACACACACACCACACACACACACACACACACACACACACACACACACACACAACACAAACATGCTCTCTCACACACACACACACACACACACACACACACACACACACACACACACACCACACTTCTTACACAAAAAGGGAATAGCACACACACACACACACACACACACACACACACACACACACACAACTTATGCCCCACTGGTACACACAAGAAAGAAAGAAAAAGGGAAAAACACACACACACACACACACACACACACATACATACATACATCTATCTTTCATTCTCACTTTTGAAAGCAATAATTTTTTATGAAAACAAAGACATTCACTTGCCTGTTGGCCTCTGGAACCTGGGAAGCCATTGTCCTGGGGCATACGAGTTGAACTGGTCATACAACTCCCAGGCGAACTCATCTCTGGCTGGCCTAGTTTGCCGTAGTTGCCACTCGTCACTCTGCCATGCCCCCCCCTTCGACCCTGCCGCCTTTGTACACCAGATGTGCTCGCAGTCAGTTGCCTCTGAGCCCTCCATGTTGTTTGACCCCTGACTGTTACACTTTCAGTCGTCTCACTCACACTGCTATCAGTGTCGGTCTGCGTTGGCTCGTCGCCAACCGCACGCGAGCCCACTGTCTGCCTGCCTGCGCCTCTCCTTGCCACACCTCCAACTGGGTCAGCCACGCTTTCTTTGAACTCGGTTGAGCTTTCATTGTCCAACAATATATCTCGGTCACCATCTGGGTGTTCTTCATCCGAATCAGGATCAACTGACCGTCTACTCAGTATTTCCAGCACCTGATCAGTAGTAAATGTATGGCGAGGCAGAGTACCTGAAGTGCTTGGTAGTGAGGCCATAATGAATGAAAAACTTATCAACAGAAATGGATAAAAACACTTGACTGAACACTGCTGTGACGAAACTAATGACTGTGAGGCATGTGTCAGTGAATACCGGAATTATGACTGTTATTGGTGGCTTTCTTGTTAAGTTCGAGAGTGAGAGTACCAGGGGTTAGGTCACCCTACTTAGTTGCCAAAAGGTGCCTTCGGCGCTCTGCCCTGCCGTCCCAAAAGGCGCCTATGGCAGTGAAAGGGTTAATGAGACAGGACTGACTTTTTTGTGTGTCCATTATAAATATGATAGGACCCATATCCCAATGTGGCCGATACAGGTAGGACAAGACCTACTTGTGTGTGGCCAATTTAGATAGGACAAGACCTACTTCTTGTGTGTGGCCAATATAGATATGACAAGACCTACTTTTTTGTGTGGCCAATATAGATGGGACAAGACCTACTTCTTGAGTGTGGCCAATACAAATAGGACAGGGCCTTGTTCTTTATGTGGTCACTATAAATAGAACAGGACTTTTTTAAGATTAGTTTTAGATTCTGTACACCATAGGCATTGATGATCGATCAACAAAGAACCCCTCACACTTCTTTTGTTGTTGTTTTTAACTTTTTCCTTTTCTTTCTTTTTGTAACATATTGACTGGCTTCATCTCTTCCAACCATCCAGTCTTCATCTTCTTTTCTGTTTGTTTTTTTTTTTTTTTTTTTTTTTTTTTTTTTTTGGGGGGGGGGGGGGGGGGGAGTGGGGGGGGATTCAGACTTTGATTGGATGCTTAGCTTCTTTGGGAACCATTTGAAGGCAATGTACTAAATTAATACATGTCACCTGCATACTTTTGATGTGCATGAATGAGCTGTTCACTGTGTTATATAGATTACATGTTTATGTATGCGACATTGTGTCCCAGTGTGAGTGTGTGTATGTGCTCTGTGCGGGTTTGTCTCTGTGTGTGTGTGTGTGTGTATGTGTGTATGTGTGTGTGTGTGTGTGTGTGTGTGTGTGTGAATGAATGAGTGAGTGCATGCATATGTTTATGACTTGTGAATGGAGAATTTGTGTGTATGTGTGTCCTGTGTGTATTTTCAGATGTTGATTTGTTAAAAGTTGTAAAGCGCCCCGTAGCCTACGTTGTTAGGATGGGTGCTATAGAAATTGTCCTCATTATTGTTATTATTATTGTTATTATTATTATTCTTATTGTAAGTATATCATGTATGCTGCAGTTCAACTACAGTGGTCTGCAACAGATGATGTTTGATGCTGGTCGGCAAAAGAACATCCTGCCCAAAGTCAGGAGAAAACTTTATAGACTGGTCAAAAGGTAGGAACCTGTGGTTGGTGAGAGTCAGAGCTTGTGTGCTAGTATGTGTGGTGCATGTGTGTGTGTGTGTGTGTGTGTGTGTGTGATATTGCATGTGTATACCAGAGTCGTGAGAGAGGCCCATACCAAAATGCTTAGAGCATTCGCAGGCTGGAGAACTCTCCTTTGTTCTGAGGATTTCTGAGAAAACTGCGTGACTTTCAGACTCAGGAAAACAGAGCATCTGAGGGGAAAAAAAAAGTCTGCTGGAGAATAAAAAAAGAATCATGAAAACTTCATCACTCCAAGTCTCACACCATATCAAGTTTTTCCATTCCAGGTTTCCTTGATTCCACACTCAAGGCAATGTTGCCTGCTGTGCTATGGAATATTGCAGTGCTTCAGCATACATTAATCAGACCGGTTCAGTAGTGGGCAAATACGTAGGTGAAAGTGGTTTGTTTTTAGCCATTTTTTCTTGTGTATCATGCCAAGGGCTTCGTCTTTTCAGGGGAAATACAATGTCTTATGTTTCATGAATCATGAATCGGGGTGAGACATTTGAGAAAGGCACAATCATCAACTGTTGGAAATGGGAGTCGACTGAAAAGACTACTACAGTGAGCAATTTCAATCAGTGGTTTTTGGTGTGTTTTGGGGAAAGTGAACAGGCTGGGAATGGCACATTGTTACTTGCTCGCTTTGTTGAAAAGAGCTGAACTATGCTGATCCTGGTTTTAACAGCACTCTTTTTTAACACATGCACTTCAAGAAGTATGTTGTTGCTTCATTAGCATTTGAATGCAATTAGAGCAGACCAGATTTCTTGATCAGGTTAATGTTTTAACCACTCCTAATTCTCTTTTCTTTTTCATGTATGGGTTTTGTTCTGATGATGTGATGGCCTAGATAACTGTTACGTAATGTGGTCAGCTTGGTTGTAAACAAGAAATGAGATGCACAATAATGGTGACCACAGTGAAGGATGTTGTTCTTTTATTACCAAGTTAAATGCTTGGCTGTTGAGACAAATGGCAATTTTTTTGTTTATAGTCATGTAACCTTTACCAGCCATGTTGGCCAATAGTGGCAGACAGGATTTCTTTCCCTTTCAGCCACGTCAGCCAAGGCTGGCGGACGGGCTGACAGTACATTTTGCCGTGTCTGCCACTATTGGCGGATGGGAACATGAAAAATTCCTACACTTTCCTTGAAATGGTCTAAGGGAAATAAGCTCTGTATTTAGTCTTTGGGATGTCGTAGTGAGTTGTAGACCCTACTTTTAGTGCTTTTATCATGATGAGCTTGGCTGCTCCAGCAGCTTTGAAACAAAGGAACCGGCACTCAGCTAAGCACAGCTGGAATTTCCTGTGCCAGAAATATGTCGGTCAGGCGAAGGGGTGGTACCGATTTCTCACTCAGTGAAGTGCTTGAAATTATATCACAAAGTTGATCTGACAATGAGGGCAGTGATAGTGATATTGATAATTATGACAGAGAAGAGGAAAGTGAATTATTTGAAGATGCAGCCAAAAATAATGGTTCAACATCAACTGCAGCAGACATCGCCACATCACATGTGGTCACTGATGAGGCCAGTTCAAAAGATTCAAACACAAACGCATTTGATCAAAACACGGCCATTGCAAACAGTCGCGATGTCCCTTACGTGTTTGCTTCTGATTCTGACAGTGTGTTATAAAAGAACGGATTAGAATGTAAACAAAGAATTTTTTTTTTACTTGTCAGCCATTTCGACGGACAGTCACGTCTACATGTTAAAAGTAAGTCATCGAAATTAGTATGTTTGATTAGTTGAGTGTTTTTTCTTTCCTATGACACCTAACACAACACTGTCATTTGTTGTCTAGCTACCGTAAAAATAAATCAAAAAGTGGCGAAATATGCGCATTGGCAGGGACCGAGTGCCGTGCAGGAGCGTGCAGGAGCAGGGAATCGTGCCATGCATGCCGCATGCGGCTGGATGGTATTATGTGTGCATGCCTATGTGTATGTGTGTGTGTATGTGCGTGCGTGCATGTGCAGTTAGTTACTTTGGTTTCTTCACTTCACACAACCAAGTGCGCCTAAAGCGTCTGCACTTGACTGTGTTCTGATGAGATGGGATGTTTCAAAATCCAGAGTATTGACGGTGCACATTCAGGGTTATGAAGGAAGCTGTACAAGGGAGATAAGCTAGAAAACATGGTCCTGACTGAAAATAATTGGACATATCTGGGGATTCAGACCATCCGGGCTATTCCGAGTTGTGGTGTTCATCGGTTATTGTATTGGCAATTTTGTTTATGACTTACTGAGGTGTGTTGTAAATCAGTCAGAATGAGTGCAAAATTGTAAACACATACACATACATGCACACACACACATGTGTGCTCTCGCATACGCACAGACACTCACACACACACAAGTGCACATATGTACACACACTAGCACGTGTGCACACACACACACACACACACACACACACACACACACACACACACACACACACTCGCTCATGCACACACATGCATACACACACACACTCACACACACACACTTACACCACACACACACACACACACACACACACACACACACCAGTTGGCACTGGTTGCCATCTCGGAAATGTAAACGGAGATGACTGTGATAATGGTGTGATATTTTTGTCTCGGTGTTTCAGTCTGGGGGTCATTTGTCATTTCATTCATTGAACCGGACATGTTCTATTGTGTATCCTGTCAGATATCTTATCAACATATATGGTCTTTTATGCTTCCATTGCAGGTTTTCAGATGCAGCAACGGAAGGGGCCCAGTCCGCAGTGCAGTATGGGAAGAGAAAACGAACAGGTAATGCCGGCAGAGTCAACAAGACTTTTTAGTGTGGCCGAAGCTTGCATTTGGGAAAAAAAAAAAAAAAAAAAAGAAAAATAAACCATTTGTACAATTTGCACTTCTGTTGTGCATCATAAAGCAGTTTACTGAACATCACAGAAATTTGATGTCTTGGAATAAGTTTGAATCCATTGTGGAAATGACATCAATGTACTGAGTGGTCACCTGATAATGATCTTACATGTGCCATGACATTGTCTTGGAATAAGTTTGAATCGATAATTTCAGAATTATGTCATTGTACTGAGTGGTCACCTGATTATGATCTTACATGTGCCATGGCATTGAACATAATGTGGCAGGCAATCCGCTAGCGAGTGTGGTTCTCCAATGTAAAGTTTGGTAATGCCCGTTTTGATCCATCATTCACAAAAGATACCACTGCTGATCACTCTACTGATGGCAGTTAGTGTTTTAACCTTGTTTACCCATATGTACCCCCTTTTTTGTACATGCTGTACACGTTTAGCAAAAAGTATAGCGAATACTTGAAAAGAAAAAAAAAAGTAGAAAAAAATTCTGGAGATTAAGCTAATGAGCGGTAATTTGCACTTGTGGAATGCAATTGAGGTGGAGGCTTTGATCAAAGAGTGACAACTCTTGCTGCTAACTTACTCGCATGAAATTGCATCAACATGTCTTTTCTATGAAAACATACCCCCTGAACATCATCAAAAAAAAAAAAAAAGAAAGAAAAAAAAAAAAAGAAAAAGGGCAGTAGAGCATGAGCTTGTGCAGGAACATAGAGCTGATGAAAATGCATAAAATTCTCCATTGTTTTCATGCATAGACAGAGAAAGGAACAACATTAAAACTAAATATAAAGTCCTAGCAAATGGTGAGCTTTGGGTGGGTTTTTGTCTTGTTTTGTTTTGTCTTAGAGATGATGTTTTTGACCCAAACAGACTTAGAATGAGGCCACCCAGCTTCCACTGGCAATTCCTCCATGCGATGTGATGAATTTTCTGCTATTACAGTGTCTCAGCCAGCCAAAAATATGTGTCAGTGCACAAAGTGTTGGAAAGAGTACAGCAAAGTACCAGCCACTGTGGCAAAGTGGTTAGCGTTGCTGACTCCTGGCTGGGATGTTGTGAGGTCGATTCCCATCGGAGCTATATGGGATTTTTCTGCTTTGACAGGCTCCTACCCAGAGTTGAGTTTGCTAAAGCTACGGGCTCCACTTAACCCTCTGCCTACTGCATGACTTTGTGCTATATGACTATCTGAATACCATGCCAAGAGATGTAACTCCGCAACACATACACACTTGCCTTAAAGAAACCTCAATAAAAAATTTGTTTATAACTTATCTGTTCTCTAAAAATAATGAAAAAAATTCAAAGACATCACTCCAACCAAAACAGCCATTTTTTCCCACATATATTGAACTGGTGCATGAGGGGAAAAAAGACGAACAGACTACTCTGCTTCGGTGTCCTTGATGCCAAACAATTTTCCCCTAAATTCACTGTACCCACAGAATGTCATGGATTAGGAGCACAGAGTGATTTTCCCAAGTCTAAACAAAGTACTGAAAACCTTCAGGAACAAAATAAAGTCATTCTGTATGGTATGCACACTAATAACCCGTTGACTGCCCTTTTAATTTCATCATCAAAATTCGGCGATTTAAAAAAAAAGGGAGGCAAGGAGAAAAAATGGTTTAAAACGGTTGTAGGGACCCTAAAGGACGGTTTCTTCCCCCTTTCACGGGTCGCTGACTGACCGGCTCGCGTCCGCTCGGACGGTAACTTCGGCAAAGTTCGGCTGGGTCATTCTCGGTTCAAGATGGCGAGTCGAGCAGCAGCAGTTCGATCAGGCGCGTGCCGTTTTTCAAACGATCTAATGGCTCTTGAAGTGCTTCAAGAAGTTATCCGAGACCGTGAAAGCGATGACGAAGACTTCAGAAGTGGAACGAAGCGATTCAGAGGAGGAATAAAGCGATCACAATCAACATCACCCTTTGCTATCGGAGATTGGTATTGATGACGAAGAAGCTGATCCCCGACTTCAAACCGAGCGATACCGGCGCAAGTGGGGCCCGAATCGGAGAAGAAACGAGCCGATTCCGTCTACGTCGACTGCCTTCCTCCCTCCTTTCGTGAGAGGTCGGAGGAGAGTCGAGGAAGGGGAGGGGGGGGTCAGGACAACGGCGAGGGTCCAGTGTGAGGGGGGGGCGTGGCAGAGGAAGAGGGTGTGGCACTCGTCAGTCTAAACTTGTTTCAGAATGGACAGAGGCCAGTGCTGATTGCCCAAATCTCGACTTTTTTTCACGGGTGATCCAGGTATCAAGGTGAACATTGATAATTTCAATGGAGTTGTGTGTGTGTGTGTGTGTGTGTGTGTGTGTGTGTGTGTGTGTGTGTGTGTGTGTGTGTGCTTTTGAATATGGTGCTTGTATAACTGGCATTTATTGGCAGTAGTGTGGGATCCTGATGTCCTTCTGTCCGTGTGTGTGTGGTTCTGTGTGTGGTGTATTCCTCTCTGCGACACCGGTGTGTATTTTTCAGTTGGTAGTGTGCTTTCATCATCATGGTGGTGTGGCCTTTTGTAGTGCTCAGTCCTGTGTTTAGCAGTCACTTCTTTATTTTATTTTTATTTTATGTTTTTTGTGTGTGTGTGGTGTTTTTGCAATGTTTTTACTTATTACCTTCTGTGGTGATGACTTTTTATGTCAGTTGCACTTAGTTCATGAGTGAACCAAACCACATGTGTGAAAGAAAACTGACAGAATAATTGGAAGTTACACTTAAGCGGCTGACACACGAGCCTCCCCGCCCGTACGGTTGAGACGAAACGTTTTGAACCTGTGTGGTCTGACCAGTCAGTGTCGAACGGACGGAGTGCTTCACGATAGTTTTAAAAACGGATTTGATGTGAAGTGAAGGTCATTGTGATCCCACTTGCCGCTTCAAACGACTGTACAAATTGAATACAAAGCTTTTTCTCGAATATTCAGATTCTTATAATTTTTTTGAATTGACATTCCAAAGCACATCATGGCCTTGGTACAATTCAATTAATTGTTTTGGTCTTTGAATCGGACAGTTTTTGACCACCTTGCTGGAAGACGCCATTGTTTTCCATGTGCCAAGGGTGTCGGCTCAATGCTGAGCGTTGATTGGTTTGGAGGATACTAGCTGTCCGTTTCGAATAGATCACGACGTTATCTCGAACGGTCGGGTTGAACTTGATGCCAAAGGCCGTTTGAGACGTACGTGTACTGTGACACACGCTGCAATCGGATCGGGTTCGACTGAACTACTTCACATGTGCGTACGGGCGGGACGCTCGTGTGTCAGTTACTTTAGAGTTGTTATTGTTAGTTCATCTCTGTTAAACAAGACCAATTCCCAAGAGGCTTGCAAGATGTGCAGACTGATGCTGTGGATAATGTGCAGTTCCATCTTCTTTCCCCGCGTTACCTGGGCCGGAGTGCCCCTCTGTGATATGGGGTTGCTAAACATTTTTATGCATTGTTAAGCTTTATTGTGAATACAGATGTTTGTCCTGAAGTTCAAAGGATACTAACACCAGTTTTTTTGTGGTATTTCATTGTGATTTTAGTGCTATAGTTTTTGTTTATGTTCTGAAAGTGTCTGTTTTTTCAAACAAAACATTCATCATTATGTATATTTTGGTCTACTCATTACACAAACAAAATCAAACTATTGTGATGTCTGGCTGTAGCCAAGGATATAACAAGAAAATTTCCCAAGTATCTAAGATATATGTCGAGAATTGAAAGAGCAGTGGGGCATATCAGTGAACCTACCTAAGAAAAACAAAATTGTGTCCCTTGATACCTGGATTGTACTGTACCCCAGAAATGCATAAATTTATCATATAAAACAACAATTGTGGGTTGTAAAATTCACTACCAAATATTTACACAGGTGTCCAGTAAACACTAAAACCACTTTTTTACTGGGTTTTGTATGTTTTTTTTGTTTTGCTGCTGTGGGGTTTTGTATGCTTGCAAAATATAATTTTTTTTTAAAAAGTTCAAACTTCAACAGTTTTGTTAAACTGAAGGCATCACATACAAGATTGTCTTCTAACTACTGAAGAGAAATAAATAATAAGAACAGATTACTGAAAACTGGACTTTAGATTGTGATGGAATTTAACAAAAATGTGCTTTTGCACAAGTGCACTGAGAGTGACCCCTCCCCCCCTCCCCCCAACACACACACACACACACTGTGGTGATGATGTACCTCTTGTCCGGCTCCTCTTTGCTTCTTCTTGATAAACAGGCAGTTTTTATTTTAGGCCAGAGTTTATGTTCATCCTTTTCTGCTTGCTTTTTGTGCAGCAAATAAATTTGTTTTCTCGTTAAAAGTCTGCCAAAATTCTTCTGAATCAAAAGGCTAAAGTTGATGCTCCTACAGGCAAATCATGGGACACACCCACTGACTGATCCAGTTTCCTGGCTATCAAAACAGGGAAACATTTTGGGGGGGCTTCACTTCTTGTAGCCAACCACTCTAGTCAACAATTAAAGAATCTCTAGCAAGTTCTGTTTTTTCGAATTTTCTTTTTTGGGGGAGGCTGGGCCCAGCAGCAATGGGCTATTTGACATCATCATTATCATCGCCCGATTCGTTATCGATTCAGGCCTCAAAATCAGTCAGCAGTCGATCTTTATTTATAACTGGGCCAAGATCGACGTCTGAATTGTCTTGCTTCAGATCTTCTTCTAGAATGTAGCCAGCAAATATGCTCGCTTCATCAATATCACTTCAGAAAATGAATTCTGCAAGTTGCATAGTTACTTGATCCACCATTTTCCCAGAAAATCTTCATGAAAAAAAATCTGAAATTTGAAAATTCACAGCAGCGAAACTACTCCACCAAAACTCATGCAACAAAAACCAAAATGGCATCCAGAAACAGAAGTACCAGGAAGACTCTTCTGTCGCAGTTGCATTCTGGGATATGTGATGGTGGAAAGTGAAAGTCGTTGACAGAGTATTCAGCGGTCGATCTCGGTCGATCCGGTATTCAGAAAGAGGAAATCTCGCGGTCAATCTTAGTCGATCAGGTAGAAATGGGTTAACGGATGTGTCTCTGAGAGTGTTTGCTCAAATTTCCTGACCAACACTGCAGGTGTTTGTTTCTGTTGGGCCTGGTTGATGCTAGGATATATTGTAAAAGTAAGCATAGGGTACAGCCCTGTCATGCAATCTGAGACAGGAATGAAAATTGGTAGCATCATCTTCATCACCCTCATTCTCATGGATCAGCATTAAAAAAAAGTCTCGAATTCTGTGGCCTTCCATGCCCTGAGCTCATGCTGACCTCAGTTGCGATGTCTTCTCTCCATGTCTGTGGCCTTAGTTTTGATTCCATTTCGGTCACTAGTATCAGAGAATTCACAGGAGCTGTCGCTGGAACGGACGTGGTGGCAGCCTCCAGAGGGAGAGCTTACTAATGCCGTCTCTCTGCAACTAAGCAAGTTATTGTGTGGTCAGTAGGGGGGCTTAATAGGTGGTGTCCTGCGTATGATGGATCAGAACAGGCACCTCTGAACACCACCAAAGTGACTCTCGGCAGCAGTGCAGTGTCTACACCGATGGGTTGTCTCTTGATGACGTGATATTGACTGCTCACTGTGGACTGCCGGGCTATGGCTGTGGAAGGGGTGTCAGAATTAGCAGTGTAGGTGCACTGCCACTGAGATGGCACAGAGGATGGGACAGCAAAAAAAAAAAGAAAAAAAGAGTACAGCAAAGTGGTTTAGATGAAGAGATGCATGTGTACACAATGCATTCTGAGATCAGTTCATATGATGATATTGATACTTCAGACAAAGAAAAACACAATATTCGTTACTCCTGACTTTGTGTACTGTGAGAAAATGTAAACAAAATGTTATGAATGCCTTTGGCAAAGATCACTGTGTGGTTTATTGTCCTGTTTTTCTTTGGGTTATATTGTCCACCCCCTTTTTTTCACAATTTTAGCCCCATTTTACCTTGTTTTGCTTTGCCATACTAACCATGGAGTGCAAAATTTGTGTGTTTTATCCTTTCTAATAATTCTGTTGATATGTGGCGGTAGATTGCTATAGATATATGCTTGGATGTGAGTTTTTTTTCAGTATAAGTACAGAATTCAATATGGGGGAAAAAAAGGAAGAAAAAATGTTATACCTCGAAATGGATCTCAACCTAGAAAGCTTTGCTTATTTTGCTCTCTTTTTTCTTTCTTTATCTTATTTTGGTTAGGAGTCATGACAGTTGTCTGCACTCTCCTCAGTGCTGTTCTGGTTGGACCTGCTTCTGCCACATAAGCAAACATGGATGAAAAGAGTACAGAGTGCATTTTGATGTCCCCAACCTCTGTGCCACCTCAGAGGCAGCAGTGCACCCACGCCGCTCATTCCGACACCCGTCCAATGCCACAGCCCGTGTCAGCCCCCGCCACAGTCCCGGCACCCGGCAGTCCACAGGGA
Organism: Conus betulinus; assembly: GCA_016801955.1. NCBI lineage: Eukaryota > Metazoa > Mollusca > Gastropoda > Neogastropoda > Conidae > Conus > Conus betulinus. The sequence continues at coordinate 15,936 of JADBJO010014306.1, read as the reverse complement.
GCAGTCAATGTCAAGTCGTCAAGAGGCACCCACCGGAGGAGACACTGCACTGCCGCCGAGTCACTTCAGTGGTGTTCAGTGGCGCCTGTTCTGATCTAACATACGCAGGACACCACTACTAAGCCCCCTTCTGACGACAATAATTGCTTAGTCGCGGAGCCGGCGTGAGTGAGCTCTCCTTTCCGGAGGGCGCCACCACGTCGGTCCAACGACAGCCCCCCATGGACTCGCCGATAAACCAAACCAAGGCCACAGACGTGGAGAGGACATCGAAATAGAGGTCACCATGAGAGCAGGGCATGAAGGGCCACAGAATTTGAGACTTTTTTTTATATGCTGATCGATGAGAATGAGGATGATTATTAGATGATGCTACGGATTTCCATTTCGGTCTGAGACTACATGACAGGGCTGTACTCAACGCTTCCTTTCATAATGTATCCCGGCGTCACCCAGGCCCGAGAGATACAGACACCTGCAGTGTTGGTCAGGAAATTTGAGCAACACTCTCAGAAACGTATCCATTAAGTGGATGAAACTCGCTGTGTGGTCCCAATCGTCCTTTTTTTCAGTATCGTGAAAAAACGTCTGCTCCCAACCCATGTGTATGTAATGGGGATTGTGAAACACAATCAAAATCACATGTTGGCAACAGTTTTTGTAAGCACTCACAGAACATGCAGCTATAAGGAAGTGCTGCGCTGTGTTGCAGAGGTCACCATCGAAGAATCAGCACAAATTTACAGAATTCTTGATTGCAAGTGCCTGTGCTGGTTAACACACAGTTTGCACAAGACACATGAATACACATGCATGCATTGTACAACACATGATGGAGTTACATGGTTCATTAATGCATGTGGTAGACTGTACAGCACACAGTTACACAATTCAGTAACTGCACTGCATGGATCCTCCTCACTACAGGAGAGGAAGCTGAAGCGCCGACAGAGAAGAAGATGAAGAAGGGGGATGAGAATGTTTAAGGAAGACAGTGAAGAGTGTCCAGTGCCTGCAGAACAGAACCACGTGGAGCGGCCAGTCCACTGCCTCACCGCACAGGAAGAACAAGCACAGGAAAAAGCACATGGCAAGTGCTGCTTTCTTTCATAATGGACCTAGTTCCAAAGTGAGACGACTGCAGGCGGAAATATAAACAAATCTTACATAAATGTTAGCGAACCCACCAAGAGAAACGTGGACAAACAAGTCACTAGACAAAATACAATGTGTTTCGACCTCTTAGGTCTTCTTCAGGCAAGATGCAAACAAATAGGACAACGAAACTACAGGAGAGGAAGCTGACAACGAAAATGAACGAATCTGTTACTTAGCTTAGATCTCTTCACTCTACAGTGCAATGTAGGCAGGTGTTGAATCAAGTTCAACGTCTGTCTACCTTGCGCTGAAGAGTGAAGAGATCTAAGCTAAGTAACAGATTCGTTCATTTTCGTTGTCTTATTTGTTTGTATCTTGCCTGAAGAAGACCTAAGACGTCCAAATGCGTCATATTTTGTCTTCTGACCTCATTTGTCCACGTTTCTCTTGGCGTGCGCTAACATTTATTTAAGATTTCTTTCAGAAATTGGTCTCTCTTTTCATTTATTTCAGCCCCTGACTATTTGTCTCCCTCTCTCTCTCTCTCTCTGTCTCTTTTCTCTCTGTCTGACTGTCTCTCTCTCTCTCTCTCTCTTTTTCTGTCTCTCTCTGTCTCTGTCTGTCTGACTGTCCTGTCTCTCTGTCTCTCCTAGGTCTCTCTGTCTCTCTTTCTCCCCCTCCTGTCTCTCCAAAATCAAAAGAAATAGAACTGAAGACAGTTTTTGTTCCCAATTCCATCAAACTCCTGAATCAAAACTGACTTTCAGTAAGATCTGGTTCAGAAAGCTTGTATGTGTCTGTGTATATCATTCTGTGCATGTGAGGGGGTAGATGGGTGGTTGTGATTTTGTTAAATATAGATCCATAGACAGACAGCCATGCCTTCTGTCATGGAATAGCCGTATTTGTTACGGAAAAACATCAAAATTGAGGTTTGTTCCGGACGTTACGGTCAGGGATCACATGTTTCAGGGGAAAAAAAAACCCAACCCAAATCAACGAGTGGACAATTTTTTTCAGAGAGGGACAAACCGGATGATGGTTAGGGTGATGATTGTTGAATTGAAGAGCGCTGTGCGCATGCTCACACGCCATATCCGTCGACGAAACATACCGAACGGATCCGAGGTTAAGAAAAAGGGAAAAAGCGTCCTCAACCATCAAACATGGCTAGCATCAAGACTGCGAAGCAAGTGGTGCGAGACAGATGATGAAGATACTCAAAATGGACCCCCGGCAGCGGCAGCCACAAAAAAAAAAAAAAAAGATCGCCGTCGGAAGGTTTGAGTGTTCCTGAACATTTTTGAAATTTTCAATTGTTCCTGATTTTAATAACATCTGTTCCTGATAGTAAGATTTTGGGTAGGCATGTCTGCATAGATATGTTTTCATGGCCACTATTAATTTCTCTTTGAAAATAATAAAGTGTTCTTGACTTGACTCTCTCTTTTTCTCGCTCTCTCTCTTTCTCTCTCTCTCTGTTTTCCCCCTTCTGTCTCTCTCTGTGTCTTCCCCCCCTCTCTCTCTGTCTCTCTCTCTTTCTCCCTCTTTCCTCTCTCTGTCTCTATCTCTCTCTTATTTATTTCAGTCCCTGACTGTTTGTCTCAGACTTTCTGTTTATCTCCCCTCTGTCTGCCTGTCTGTCTGTCTGTCTGTCCAAATCCAAACTTTTTTTGCTGATACAAAGAGTAGGTTATGAACAAATTTTAGAGATTTTTGTGTCATTATTCAAAACAGAGAAAGTAAGGTGTATATATTTACAGGGTGGTATGGTATTGTTATATATAACAAACTTTGGTTGTGAGCAATATCTGGAATACATCGATATAAAAATGTTTTTTAGGGATTGTCCACTCAGATAAAGCTCATGCTTGGTTTATCACCAGTCAGTTTGATCTTTTATCAGCAAAACCTTTAAGAATAATGCAAATTTTATGTGTAAAAAAAGCTTGTAATGTAGTAGAAAACCAGGTACACAATGATGAACAAACTCCAATCTGCGTGGCAGTTTAAGACAGATATAACTGAATTTTGATGACAAGCCGTAAGTCTGCATGTAAGAAAGTGATCCAGTTTGGAATGTTTGTAGTCTCTGTATGTTTTCTGTTAAAATAATACGCTGAAGAACCAAAAAAAAAAAAGGATTTCTGGTAAATTTTGGGAGAAAGCTAGCGATTATGTGACTGTGGTTCATGGCACACACAGATGTGTGTAAATGCCAACATAGCCTTTGTTGCCTCGCATGCTGTCATGTATGTCTTGCGTTTGATTTATTATCGGGGGCTGGAGGCTCAGAGAATAAAACTTTGTTCTTTTCTTCTCCTTCTCTGTCTGTCTCTCTCTGTCTCTCTCTTTTCTTCTCTGTCACTCCTCACTCTCTCTCTTTCTCACTCTCACTCTGTCACTCTCCCCCCCCCCCTCTCTCTCTCTCTCACTCTTTTCCCATTTCCTCAGTACCTTCTCTCTCCCCTTCGCCCTCCCCTCTCCCCACACCCTCCTGGCACACACCATCTTCACCCCTTCTTCGGCTTTGATGATAATTGTAACTTTGTACATTGCTTACCTTGTGGACTGGCATGAAAGTGTAAAACCTGATCCAACGGAGGTATAGCACTAAGGGTAAAATGAAAGCTGCCTGCCTTTCAAGTCTTTAAGCTACATACCTGCAAAAATGCATCTTTCGGCACAGACCTTCTGGGAATTTTTCAGAGATGTGTGTGTGTGTGGTGTGGTGTGTGTGTGTGTGTGTGTACACTTTAGTAAGGTTTTAAGAGGTATTTTTCTTCTGAATGACTGAATGTGTGTATAATATGTGTGTGTGTGTGTGTGTGTAAGAGAGAGAGAGAGAGGGAGGGAGAGTGTGCTTGTGGTTCACTTTTTGAGAATTGCTGTTTTTTTCTTAATAGCATGTGTGTCAAACGAACCTTTAGTTAAAACTTTTTGGGGGTCCCAGTGCTCTGTTCTTGGGCATGTTTCAAGACTGAATTTCAGAGTTTAACTCTGAAGCCATTTCATAGAATTCTTAGTTTATTGTTTCTCGCTCTCTCTCTCTCTCTGTCTCTGTCTCTCTCTCTCTCCCTCTGACATACACACACACACACACACACGCACACACACACACACACACACACACACACACACACACACACATTTTTGGGGGTCCTTTTCTTGCGCTATGACATGTTTTTTAATGTTGGATGTCTGTGGAGGTGTGGTAAGTGGAGGGTGTGCTAAAGATGGTTCTCTTGCTGTTGTGTTTTAAATGTTGGATGTGTGGTAAGGGGAGAGAGTGTGATAAAGATGGTTCTCTTGCTGTTGTGTTTATATAAATGTTGGATCTGTGGTAAGGAGAGAGTGTGATAAAGATGGTTCTCTTGCTGTTGTGTTTATATAAATGTTGGATCTGTGGTAAGGAGAGAGTGTGATAAAGATGGTTCTCTTGCTGTTGTGTTTATATAAATGTTGGATCTGTGGTAAGGAGAGAGTGTGTGTTAAAGATGGCTCTCTTGCTGTTGTGTTTTAAATGTTGGATGTGTGGTAAGGAGAGAGTGTGCTAAAGATGGTTCTCTTGCTGTTCCACACAGGACCAGGAAAAACCCCCAGTCAGCCTCAAAGCATGTCGCATTCGACTTGGACCGCAACTCCTCTCGAGGTGGGTGCCGGGTCCACTGAAAGGCCGTGCTTGTTGGATGGGTCTTGAGGGGAAAAACTTAGGACCACTGTAAGCTGTGTCTGCCTTCAGTCATTCTACCCTCTGTGCTCCGTTGGTTCAGGGTTTACACTTTCATTCTACCCTCTGTGCTCCGTTGGTTCAGGGTTTACACTTTCATTCTACCCTCTGTGCTCCGTTGGTTCAGGGTTTACACTTTCATTCTACCCTCTGTGCTCCGTTGGTTCAGGGTTTACACTTTCATTCTACCCTCTGTGCTCCGTGGGTTCAGGGTTTACACTTTCATTCTACCCTCTGTGCTACTTCCGTTGGATTCAGGGTTTACACTTTCATTCTACCCTCTGTGCTACTTCCGTTGGTTCAGGGTTTACACTTTCATTCTACCCTCTGTGCTACTTCCGTCGGATCAGAGTTTACACTTTCATTTTACCCTCTGTGCTACTTCCGTCGGTTCAGGGTTTACACTTTCATTCTACCCTCTGTGCTACTTCCGTTGGATTCAGAGTTTACACTTTCATTCTACCCTCTGTGCTACTTCCGTTGGTTCAGGGTTTACACTTTCATTCTACCCTCTGTGCTACTTCTGTTAGATCAGAGTTTACACTTTCATTCTACCCTCTGTGCTACTTCCGTTGGATCAGAGTTTTTACACTTTCATTCCACCCTCTGTGCTACTTCCGTTGGTTCAGGGTTTACACTTTCATTCTACCCTCTGTGCTACTTCCGTTGGTTCAGGGTTTACACTTTCATTCTACCCTCTGTGCTACACTTCGTTGGGTCAGGGTTTACATTTTCATTTTACCCTAAGTGCTATACCTCCATTGGATCAGGTTTTACTCATTTTACCCTCTGTGGTACCTCTGTTGGATCAGGTTTTACACTTTCATTTTACCCTCTGTGGTACCTCCGTTGGATCAGGTTTTATACTTTCATTTTACCCTCAGTGCTACTTCTGTTGATGCTGCTCTCTGTGCTATACCTCTGTTCAGGCAGGGTTTGCACTTTACTGCAAGTTCCAACGTGACATGACGGCAGGCAGAAATTGAAACAATTTTAAAAAAGAATTTAAAGGAAATCTGCCAGACAACAGCGGACAAACAAATTACAAGACAAAACAAATAGTTACCACTGGATTGTTCAGCTTTGGTAGACCTCTTTTGACTTTTGTTTGCCCGTGTTGTCTGCTGGATTTATTTTAGATTCCTTGTAAAGTTTACTGCAAATTTGTGGATATCAAATAAAACGTAGGAGACACTTCGCTGCCCCCCCCCCCCCCCCTCCCCCCCCAAAAAAAAAAGCAGAGGAATTGAGGCTGGGAGGTGGAGGGGGTAGGATGGAAAAAAGTGGCACTGGCATTTGGAATTCACAGAGGGTCTGGTGGTATTTTTAATGTGCCAGCTGGTGACACTGACATCTCATGTCAACGTCTTCATGAGTGCAGCCCCTTGCCAGTGTGCCTGGACAGTCGGAGGCAGGGTGCTGTCATGCTCTGACATCATTCGTCTGCAAGGACCCTGCAAAAGTTAAAAAAGAGATCAACTTTACAAGCAAGGGGTCCTAGTCGCTAGGGTTAAGGGTTAAATGCCTGACCTTATGGCCGAAGAGACACTGACTTGTCAGAATTTACTCACCTGCATGTCCTGTCTGGCCCATGCTCACAGCCATTTGCTTTGTCAGAACACTATTCAGTTCAGTGTTTTATTGACTTTATTCCGATTGTTTTTCCATTCACTATGACGTCACCACCAAGCACTTTACGTACTCGACCTTGCCGTACATTTACCACAGATCAAGTGCTGGGAATATTGAATAGACGGTCGTTGTTCCTAATACAGATGAAGAAGACCCAGACAGTCACGAGTAAAGAACGATAGTGAGGGCTTGACCGAATTATTCCAAACGTGAAGCGTTGGACCGTGGCCAAATTGTTATGAGAGGCTGATAAGACGCCCACTTACTACCCTACCGCGTGTGCCCCAGTGTTTTTGCGTTGAGCCAGCCAGCACTGACTGACTGTTCACTAACTCTATGTGAGGGAGCCAACTAAGACTTTAGGCAACGAACTTCACACACACGCTGTGGGCCGACTCTTGCTGGTCGAGGTTGAAGGGGGCGTGGCCAACTGACACGTGAGAGGCGAGTAGCACAGACGTGTTTTCGAGTGGGTGTACAGCTGATTATATATAGATCAACTGAATGGCAAGGGTTCAGAGACCAACAGGCACATGAATGACTTGTGTTCATAAAAAAAAATATATATATATATATTACTGTTGAGAGTGAAAGGGACGTGTGTGTGTGTGTGTGTGTGTGTGTGTGTGTGTTGTGTGTGTGTGGTGTGTGTGTGTGTGTGTGTGTGTGTGTGTTCCCTGCTATTGGAGTAGTTGTATTTGTGGCTGTTTCATGCACTTTTCTGTTGGAAATACCATACTTTCTGGTCTTCAGTTGTGAGTGGAGTATTTTTCCTCCCTTGTTGAGAGTTTGTTGGCATTCTTTCTTTATTTTTTTTTTACGCTTAGAAGAAACATAACATTCTTTTTTTATTTTGCATTTTTTTTGCACTTGAAATCACTAAAAAATTGAAATTGTTGTTGACTTACCATTACTAACATGTTATGATATAATAAAAGTACAGTGTATCTCCTCCATTTTACAAAAAATAGCATGAGAATTGGTTGTTTAGTTCCAGAGATATCCGCGTTTCACATATGCTGGTATACAATAAGAGCTTTTTTTGGAAAAATGGCTGGTATTATTTGGAATATTATCATTGTCATTATTTGTTAATATTATTATTATCATTATTGTTATTTCTGTCATCATTATTAGTATTAAGAGAACTAAGATAGTGCCTATGTTCAGTTTTAGACCAAGCTCCAGCTGCTTTACAACCCACTCTTTTCTTCACAGACAGGGCTGCCTACCTGTGTAAGGCCAGTTGAAGAGCTGCCACCTAGCGCTACGTTCAGTCATTTCCTGTGTCATTCAGGCTGTCATTTTTCATTCAAATTTCCATTCTTTCAGGGCATGCTGTATGTATACTTGTCATCCATACCAATGGCCAAACTGGCATTCTCTTTTGAAAGTTTGTGATAGGATTTTTGATGTTTGCAAGATGTAATGCATGCGTTCACACAGATGTTTGCAAGATGTAATGCATGCATTCACACAGAAAACTCTGGTTTGTAGTCTCATTCAAAGGATTTTGGTAGAAGTGGAGTCAGAAGAGTGTTAACTCTGAGAGGAAGATCCTCCTGTACTGAAAGACCCAGTGGAGATTAGAACCCTGAACTCCAGGAACACGAGTCTGGCACCTTACCAAGTGAGTTGTTCCAGCCCCTGATAGATATATCTGTTGTTAATGAAGACAAAAATATTCAAGAAAATCAAATGTCTAAAGGGAGTGAATCTTTATTGGAAGACAGACATATTGTTGACAAAAGGCAAAAATATGTAAGAAAAACACCTCTTTAAATGGAGGGAATCACTATTGGAAGATAGCTTTATTGCTAACCAAAACTAAAACGTTCAAGAACAACAAATCTTCAAAAGGGAGGGAGTCATCATTGGAAGCTATCTTTATGGCTGAAAAAATAAGAAGAAAATATTCAAGAAGAGCAAATCTTTAAAAATGAGAGATCTCTCAAAAGGTGCCCCTCGAGCTGCTAAAAATTAAAGTGATGTGGAGCTTCACATGGCTGTGTTTTTTGTGATGGCTAGACATCCAATATTCATGTTTTGTAACAGAAAAAATGATACTTCAAATAGTTTATGAGTGAACAGCATGTAAACATGGGTCAGAAATAATGTCATTTGTGACATGTGACCCAAATGATCCTTTTATAACTCATTTTTTTTCAAAGGCCAGGTGAGAATTAAACATGTGGTGGTATCAATGATGTTTTAGATCATATCTGAGTAGCAAGGAGCATAATCAGTCTTCTAGAATGAAAGTTACATAATAGTTAAGATGTCACAGTCACAAATGACACTTTCCGGTCATTACACTTTTCAGCATAAATACAAAAAAAGCACTCTCAAACTCAAAATATGTGTGTAATTTGCCAAAAAGATCAGTACCTTCTATTTCCTGATCAATAATGTCATACACATTAAACATTCTATCTACTGGCCAAAATCATGTCATTTGTGACAAAACCGACCGTAACAATACACCTTTTGGAAGTCACATGTCACACGTAACACGTAACACCAACAAACAAAAAAAAAAAAGCAATGCAGGAATGCTCATACTCATATTGTTGAGTGTAATTTGCTAATATGATCAGCATCTTTTACTTCCTGACGCAGCCTGGCTTGCTCCCGGTCATGGAGTTTTTGTTCCTTGGTGTGCTGCTGACGCCACTTTTTGCACCCGTCGCTCTTTGTTTTCATGTATGCCTCGTATGGGTCTGGCTCTCTGCCTTCAGTCTTTCATGATACTCAGCACACTTCCGTGCATTAGTCTTTTTTTTTTAATCTTCCTTGTTACTGGCTTTGGCTTTGGCGGTTGAAGGCCTGACAGTATATTCCAGAATGAAATGTTAGTCTGCTTGTTTCTTCTCTCTTTAGTTAAGGATTTGAATTTTCTTGTTACTTCATGCATCACATAGTGGACCAATTTAGTATCCCTTTATCATTATGATGTCACACATACTTGTAATAGTAATGTATGTGCTGTTGATGGTTTAATATTCAGTACCTTAATGGTGGGATAAAAAAACGGTCATACACACACAAACTCCACTCCCTGTGTTGGAAAGATGGGTTAATACTTGCCTGTCTGTACAGGGAGTGTCCGCAGGAGTATCAGCCTGCGTACACAGAAGAAGATATTCAATGTAATGTGACACTACATAATGCATTTTATCTACATGTCTTCCAACTGTTGTTAGAAAAAGTGTTGTTTTTTTTAAAAATATGATTTTATGTCTGCATGTCCAGTGTGCATACACAGATGTTTGCTTTCTTTTTCTTGGTTCATGTGATATCACTGAAACAAGATAATACAGATTATGTTTAAATACAGGCTATTTAAAAAAAAAAAAAAAAAAAAAAAATTAAAACATGATTCAAAAGCAAGAACTTAAAACCACAAAAAGTTGTATACGAAGACCTTTAGAAAATAACAATCAATACATGTTACATGTTTGCAGTTAGGCCGACTGGTGTGAAGTGGCACTCCTTTTTCTTTCTGTTTATGGAAATTGGTGCTCTGACACACACACACACACACACACACACACAACATTTCTCCCCATGTAGCACCAATTAATGCCTTTGGACTGAAATGGGGTTAGCAATCTAGGAATTTACCTTAAGTTTGGCATACTGGTAAAGCACACACACACACACAAAAATTAATAAAATTGGTGTAGTTGAACTACAAAGAATCATATCAGTCTACAGAATCACTGGAATGGTGAAAGGAGGAGTGCTTGGACTGAGGAAAACGGGTATCGTCTTGGAGAATTTGTGTTTTTTAGCAATTGATCTATCCATCGATCTTGGACGCCATTGTCACAGAACGTCGAGTCACAAGGAACTCTCTATGTTGGCGTTCCATAACTTGTAAAAAGTATTAGTAAAAGTTTGACACATGTTCTAAATCACTATGAAATAAGCTATAAAACTGTAAATAGTATAACTATTATTTCAGCATAATTCATTGAAAGTTTGTAAGATTACTAAGAATGGTGTCATTCGATGATTGTGACGATGTGGTTTACAACATCACAAAATCAAACTGGCGTCTGTCTGTAGTTTGAACTGAGGCAACAGAAATGACACCAACATCACCAGAAACGAAATTTTACAAGATTATTCAGTTAAACAAACCACAAAAAGTTTACAGAAGTGTCAAAGAGTGTGTCTTTCATGTTTTTTTTGTCTGTTGTGACATCTGTGTTAGTCATGACTACAATATAAACCGTGACTATTTTAAAAAATCTTAACTGCACATCTCTCCATTGTAGCTGTGGACTGAAAGGAAGAACTGCGCACATGCATTAGCAATTTCCGCAGTCAAAATGGTGGATACGGTCGAGTTTTCGGAATCAAAGAAATATTTAAGAAGAAAAGTGTCCGGCGTGACTTTGTGACTAGAATTGATTAAACATCAAAATATCAAACTGCACTATTAAATTCTGCACAGAATAAAGTTTTTTTTAGTTTGTATTTACATCATTAATCTCAATGAGTACATTTTCCGGTCCAATCCAAGTTTAGTTTCAAATTGCCAAGTCATTGTCTGTCGATCCCGCCGTGACAAGGTGTGTCACAAATGACTACCGTTTTTTACAAGCTTGTATCTAATAAATCAAGTGAATTAAAATAATATTTTTGATAGAAAACACAAGACTGAGTGACCAGCAGGACTCATACGCCCTAGCAGCATTGCTCCCCATGTTCCAGAGACCAATAGGCAAGTGAATGAATGACTTTGTTTTCATTAAAAGACCATCAACAACAACGCCAGCATATTTTTTTTTGGCATGAAAGCTTTTTATTCTTGCACATGACTGCACCAAATGATCTGCCTATGAAACAATCTTCCAGGAAGTCAGTCAGAGAGCCACATTATGTGATAAATTTTCAAATACATATGTTTTAGACCTCATGCTGGCTTTAAAATTCTATTATCATCTCTTCAGTTATTTTCCTTAAATATTTAAAGCTTTAGGAGCAGGCAATACAAGTAGATCTGTCTTCAGAAGGGATCACGATGGTTCCCTCGGGCAGCTAGTGAAGGGTTTCTCATATTATGATATATTTCACCAATTTTCTTCATCTTCATTTTTTTTTCTCTCTAAAAGTTCAAATCTTTAAGAAGTCGTTATTATAATGACTAAAGAATTGTTAGCCTGCACTTGTTTTCCCAAACTACTTGAACAATGTTCAGCATTATATTGTTTGGTCAATCAGTGGGAGATTGCATCTCTTAGGAGATCCAAATAAAGGTTGCTTTGCACAATTCTTAGCCACTGACAGTGCTTGAGTTATTGAACAGCAGAGCTGACCACTCAGACTGTTCCGTATCTTTTGATCTCCCTTGTATCCTTGAATGGATCCTCAGGCATAGGCTCAAAGATTGTCCCCTACGTTTTATACTGTTTGCATAATGCTTTTAGTTTTTCAGCAACTTTTTTCCTCTCCACACTTTCGTTTTATTCTATTTTGACTATCCTTCACTGGCTGCTTTGGGGGTGCTATTGGATTCTTTTTTGAACCCTTGGTGGGGAGAACACCACAGAATTATGGACTGTGTGTGTCTCTATTTGACACCAGGAGCGCAGACATAATCAACTGTGTCTCCCTGATGAGTCCGGTCTAGCAGACGGAAGGTCTAGGAGTAGGCAATACAAATAGATCTGTCTTCAGAAGGGATCATGATGGTTCCCTCAGGCAGCTAGTGAAGGGTTTCTCATATTTATGATATATTTCACCCATTTTCTTTATCTTCATTTTTTTTCTCTCTCTAAAAGTTCAAATCTTTGTGAAGTCGTTATTATAATGACTAAAGAATTGTTAGCCTGCACTTGTTTTCCCCCACTATTTAATTGTTCAGCTATATATATATATATATATTATGTGTGTGTGTGTGTGTGTGTGTGTGTGTACTGAGTTTTTTGCTTTTACATTTTTTTTTGTTGTTGTTTGGTCTTGTGTCTGATTTCCTTCTTACCAGTTCATAAACCAGTCATTTTTTTAAAGCTAGGTGCATTAACCCTTTCACCGCTAGACGTTCTGTTTAGTATAAATCCTCATCACCAGCCATTTTTCAGAAAATCTCTTATTTCATACCAATATGTGTGAAATGCGGATATTTCTGGAACTAAACAACCAAGTCTCATGCTGTTTTTTTGGGAAATGGAGGAAATAAACTGTACTTTTGTTAAATTGTAGAATGTTAGTAATAGTTAGACAACAACAATTTCAATTTTTTTGTAATTTCAAGAGCAAAAGAAAAATGCAAAATAAAAAATTTGAATGCCATCTTTAGTCTCAAACATAAGAAAGAAGAAAGCATGCCATCAAATTCAGAACAAAGAAAGAAAAATACTCCACTAACAAAATGAAGACCAGAAAATATGTAATATACAACAGAAAAATGAAAAAAAAAAAAACAGTAATAAATCAACATACCCAAACAGCAGAAGAAGAGCTGGAAGTTGTCCGCAGGTTGAAAATCATCCTTGTTCACCAGCACCCTGAAACAACATTCAGAGGAATAATTAGTGATATGACTAATGGGATGATGCAGAAAAAAAAAAACATACACACACACACACACACACACACACACACACACATATATCCCTTTCACTCTCACTGTTGAAAACAATATTGTCTTTTTATGAAAACAAAGTCATTCACTTGCCTATTGGTCTCTGGAACCTGGGGAGCAATGCTGCTAGGGCGTATGAGTCCAGCTGGTCACTCAAACTCATTTCTGCAGCACACCTCTGACATGTGTCAGTCAGCCATGCCCCCTTCAACCTCAGTTTGTGGCAAGCCAGCTAGACTTGCAGTTCATTATCTCGTAGCTGTTGGTCACCCCCTATAATGTCTCTCTCACTGTGTGATTCAGTCACTGCAAGTTGGCCCACAGCCAGCAACACTAAGCTTGTTCAAAGGGCCTATGTGTGTGTGTGTGTGTGCAAGATGCATGGCCTGCTCAGTCACTTGGCACGCGTCCAACAGTCAGCCTCTGTGGTAATTTGGTCAAACTCTCCCTTTCATCTAAAGTTTCATGGTCACAGTCTGGGTGTTCTTTATCTGAATCAGGATCAACTGACCGTCTCTTCAATATTTCCAGCACCTGATCTGTGGTAAATGTACGGCAAGGCTGAGTACTTGAATTCTTGGTTGTGACATGATAATGAATGAAAAAACAATCGGAATAAAATTGATAAAAAACACTTAACTGAACAGCGGTCAGACAAAACAAATGGCTGTGAGTACAGGTCAGGGAATCCCCCAACTGACGTTTGTTTCTGGCTTTCTGTCTCATCAGATTAGAGAGTTAAGAATATCAGGAGTTAGGTAACCCTAGTTCGTCACATTTCGGTGATGTTGGCGGTTAGCCACAGGGTGCAGAAAATGCGACGTCGGCGGCATAAGGGTTAACCCTCTTCAGTATGCACTTATCTGAGCTTAGTTACACCGAAAAACCGTCGGCAAGGTAAGTAACTCCGTAATTTGAACATGGTTACCCAATTAAAAAATTAATAATTTAAAAGAGAGGAAAGGAAATAAACGAAATGAAAATAATTTTAAAAATTCCTACGAATATATATGTTGCTATATCGTAAGATTGAAGAATGTCACGTGAGCCATTTACTCGGGAAATAAAAAAAAAAATTTCTCAGAACTTTCTTCCGAATTGTTGTTCATCATACCTGGAACTTCATCCCAGTCGAAATCTAGGTCACTCTAAGCTTCATTACCCAGCACTTTCACTAAGTCTTATGCCGTAAATCCTACAAAACACAGTATCTCCATCACTAAATCTCATTATAGAACGGCAGAAACTCAAGGTTAGCCACGGTGAAAAACGGCATTTCGACCTCAAAACTTTTAAAATTCGTAACTCGAGAACCACGGCACATATCGACTCGCGGTTTTTTGCAAACGGAAGTAAATGGCTACAGGAAGAAGGAAGTCACATTCTCGCGAGACTTCCTTTTCTACGAGAAACATGGCGGCGCCCATTGTTGCCACGTGTTTTACCGGGTGCTGGCGGGCGCTCAGCGTTTTGGCTGTGTGATTTCCGGCCGGGCGTTAGCGGGCGCTCGATGGTCAAGAGGGTTAAGGTAGATCTGTTCTCTGTTTCCTTTCACTGAACAGGTTGTCATGCAAGTGGGGTAAAAATATCACACAAAACAAAAAATACAAATTCAGTAGTCAGTTTATTCTTGATGGTAAAATGAGAAGTGTACAGCAGAACCATTTATCCTTTGTGTTTTTAGAATGAAATGCAGACATTTCTATTGAGATCTACCAATTTTCTCTCTTTATTTATTCATTTTTTTTTGTTCCCTTTCAGATTCATGATGTATGAAACAGGAACCTTACTGGTCAAAATGTTCAGAAAGAAAAAACAGTGGGAGTTTGAGACGTTTAATCTTGTTTTACTTCTACTGTCCAGGTCTTCAAGAATTGTGATTAGCACTGCATCCAGTTCTTCCCCTTTCCTCCCCACACGGAGTCCTTCACATGGGATCCTGAAGGAGTCACCTGGAGTGACCCCCCATTGCTGGAAAGGAGACCACCAAAGATGCTTCACACAAAGGACACAAACGCCTCAAAAAGGAAAAGGCCTCATCATCCAAGGAACACAGCGCTGTGTGGCATAAGAAGGAGAAGTTGGTTGTGAGAAGACAACATCTCCAAAGGAAAAAAAACCCCCCCCCTGGTTCAAGTTCCATTCCAAGAAGAAAAGAGAAAACGATGAAGAAGCCAAAGCATCGATAAGCCAGCTCTGCCCTCTCTTTGCATTTCACTATGCTGTTGTTGTGAGATGGTGGAGAGTGGATGTCATGATGCATTCTGTGACACCACTTTCCAAAGGAAGAAACATGTGGAATGTTTTCTGTCTGACGGCTGTTTCATCTTTGGTGCGTATCTTGCTGACAGAAGAGTGTACTGTGTTCAAGCCAAACTGTGGCCTCGGGCTTCTTGGGCAGTGACATGTGTTGGCTGGTTGCACACCTGACTGCATGGAATGTACGCAGTTTTGTTGGAATGTGTGTGGCAATAAAAGTGTGTTTCAAGTTGTTGACATACATAGGGAGTGTTTGAAGAGTGGGATGTTAAAGGTTTGTTTGAATGTCCCTCATTCGTTTCCTGGTACGGTGATTTATTTATTGTCGTTTTTAGTGAATGACACGATGCGCACAGGAGATGGAGAGATAGAACGTGGGTAGTGTCCATCAGTATACCAATGAAATTAGGGTAGTCGTTCACAGTAAAAGGGGTGAAGCTAAAACACAGAATTGAACAAAGGAGTTGGCCAGAAGCTCCATTTTTGTCAGACTCTTCATTGTTGGAATAATTAAAGTCATGTCCTTTCACATGCCATAAAAAAATGACAACTGATTGCGTTTTACTAATGGTTAATGTAATAGAGAAAAAAAATGTGATCCTTTCTAATCCTGTCAGAGCTG
>JADBJO010014305.1:42500-48278 GCA_016801955.1 Conus betulinus | reverse complement strand
CCGGCCATTCCATTTTTACCCATCGACACCTTTTGACACGATCGTTGAGTTCTCTTAAAGAGATAAACATTTTTCATCGGATCTGATGTTTTACCGTGGAAAGTTTTGTTTTTTTTAACAAACTGTTTGGATGGGTTTTTAGAAATGTTATATTTAAGAATTGTGTGAAGACAAAGATCTGTGAGTTGATTTTTAACGTGGTGACAGCCCTGATATGGCCCTTTGCGGTCGCTGGCTATAAGCAACATTACCTTTATCTTATCCTGTGCATCATCCCAACGTGCTGGTTAGACCACGTGTACGTGGCTAAAATTGTCTGCGCCACTGTCAGTATTGTATATTTGTGTTTGGCGTGTGAACGCACGTCTGCATGTGTGCATGCGCATGGGTTAGTCGAGATGCACCCATGTGTGTGTGTGTGTGTGTGCCAGTGTGTGTGTGTGTTTTGTGTGTGTGTGTGTGTGTGTGTGTGTGTGTGTATGTGTGTGTTGTGTGTGTGTGTGTGTGTGTGTGTGTGTGTGTGTGTTGTGTGTGTGTGTGTGTGTTGTGTGTGTGTGGTGTGTGTGGTGTGTGGTGTGTGTGTTGTGTGTGTGTGTGCAGTGTGTGTGTGTGTGTGTGTGTGTGTGTGTGTGTGTGTGTGTGTGTCAGTGTGTGTGTGTGTGTGTGGTGTGTGTGTGTGTGTGTTGTGTGTGGTGCCAGTTTGTGTGTGTGTGTGTGTGTGTGTGTGTGTGTGTGTGGGTGTGTGTGTGTGTGTGTCAGTTTGGTGTGTGTTGTTGTTGTGTGTGTGTGTGTGTGTGGGTGTGTGTGTGTGTGTGGTGTGTGTGTGTGTGTTGTTCGTTTGCGTCAGTACAACACTATGGTTAATCTGACAGTAAATGGTTTCAGTCAGTCAGTCAGTGTTCGTTTGTGTGTGTGTGTGTGTGGTGTGTGTGTGTGTGTGGGGTGTGTGTGTGTCAGTTTTGTGTGTGTGTGTGTGTGTGTGTGTGGTTGTGTGTGTGTGTGTGGTTCGTTTGTATGGGTGTGTGGTGTGTGTGTTTGTGTGTGTGTGGTGTGTGTGTGTGTGTGTGTGTGTCAGTTTGTGTGTGTGTGTGTGTGTGTTGGTGTGTGTGTGGTGTGTGGTGTGGTTGTGTGTGTGTTTGTGTGTGTGTGTGTGTGGGTGTGTGTTTGTGGTGTGTGTTGTGTGTGTGTGTGTGATTATTTGCAGGACACAAAGACCACATAATTATTACTGACCTGTACTAATAGCAACAATAACCGTACTAACAACAGTACCAACAATGAACAATATGATGATCATGATCATGATGATCCCAGATCATGAAAAACATCACCCCTATTCCATTCCCTCTGCGACAGCACGTAGAACACCTGACCTGCACAACCATACATATCATCTACGACCACCGTCCCCATCCTTTATGAGCACGCATGCGTTTGTATTGCGCCACGGGGCCCACGGGGCCTGGTGAATTGTGATGTACCACCCTGGATGTTGTTGCTTTCATGTAAATCTACATTGCATGATGCAATTGAAAGAAAAATGATAAATCAACGAAGAATGAATCAAGAGATCGATCAAACAATAAAGAATGGCAATTGATTGTTCCCACACCACACACACACACACACACACACGCACGCACGCACTCACAGCACGCACGCACGCACGCACGCACGCACGCACGCACGCACACCACACACACACACAACACAATATCACATACTCACACCTATGGACACTCCATACCACGCTCATGCCAGCTTCATAAGTGCACACTTAGCAGTGCACGTATGTTGGCAGTAATCGATAGGGGATCCTGAGAGTTTTTAAAACACTCTTATCTCATCTGACATTCATCAAGTCATTTGCGTCTGCGTTAGGAAAGCCCCATTGTGAGTCTACCACATTCTTTAGGAGTTTTTGCAGAGAGTTGGCCTTAAGATTATTCCAGTATTTGTTAGGTTGGTCCATGTTCTTGCTCTTCATTTAAGTACGGATGTGCGGCCACTTCCTCTCTTGATGCTGTCCTCTTGCAAGATGGCATGTGGTATAGTTCTTATGTTCTGTTTTGTTAACGTGATTCTTTCGGTTTTCTTACCACATCAGATCGCCATGCTGTAACCCAGATCTCATCGTTGTCTTGCCTGCCAGTGTTTCTGCTCTCATTTCCTCTGACTCCTGTACCTCCTGCACAGCCCATCCCACACGAGTCTTTCCAATCGAAAACTGCACTGCGCTTCACGCAAAGCAGGGCTTCCTATTCCGCTCTCCACTTCCTGACGCAGGTTCATGGAGTCAGCCAGTATCATGGCTTGATGAATTCCAAGCTGGTCTGCACGTCAGAGCCAGCAGGGTGCTTGTGTCATCAGCGCTACTTCAGTTGATAAACTGGAAGTTGTTCAGTCGTAAGCTGGACCGTGCGGCCATTATGCTACACTAACCACCCCGAGACCGACTTATCTCTTGTGACCAAACTGTCAGAGTATGCCACAATATTTTCGTTTATACGGGGCGGGACTATGGTAATCCGTTCGAGAACATTGCGAGTTTTGTTGTTTTTTGTTGTTGTTGTTGTTGTTTTCTTTTGTTTTGGTTTTTATTTTGTTTTTGTTTTTTTGTTGCTTTTTTTTTTAGGGTGGGGGTAGTGGATGGGAAAGTGGGGGGTGTGGGGGTGGGGGGGGAGCAAGTACTACGCCATGGCGGGACTAGGGTAACCAGTTTGAGTACATTGCGAGGTTGTTGTTGTTTTTTTTATTCCAGTCACTCCACTACAAACGTTCTGATCCGTCAATACTCGGTAGTTGCCTACATCAACTCATTACAAATATTACGAAAGTCGATTGAAAGCTCTAAAGAATGAATTAAAGAAAAAGTAGGGTAACTCTTGTTCCCTTGATGAAATGAATAGTCGCCCGTAACTCCGAAAGAATGCTGCATATGACACCAATCACCTGGCAGAAATGACCAGAAAGAGCACACAGAACAAACAAAGAGAATCAATTTACAATGCTTGGGTTATTGAACAGCAGAGCTGACCACTCAGACTGTTCCATATCTTTTGATCTCCCTTGCATCCTCAAATGGATCCTCAAACATGGGCTCAAAGATTTTCCCCTACATTTTATACTGTTTGCATGATGTTTTTAGTTTTTCAGCAACTTTTTTCCTCTCCACACTTTCGTTTCGATTTATTTATACTCTCGCTGGCTGCTTTGGGGTGCTGTTGGATTATCTCTTGAACCCTTGGTGGTGAGAACACCACAGAATTATGGACTGTGGTGTGTCTCTATTTGACGCCAAGAGCACAGACACAATCAGCCGTGTCTCCCTGATGATTCCGATCCAGCGGACGAAAGGCATAGGAGCAGGCGATACGTATAAATCTGCCTTCAGGAGGGACTGCGATGGTTTCCTCATGCAGCTAGTGAAGGGGTTTAATATTCATAATATACATGTCCCCCTTTTCTTCATCTTAAATATTTTAAAAATTAAATTTCAAATCTTTGCCAGACCATTACTATAAAGATGGAAGAATTGTTGGCTTGCACTTGTTTCCCCCCACTACTTATTTGTTCAGCAGAGAATTAATTTAGCAAGAAACATAGCATTTTCTACCCTGACGATGTAAACACGTCAGACCATTACTGCCCTTTCCGGAAAATGAGAAAATGTGAGTGAAAGGAGAAAAAGAAATAGATAAAAATATGTGTAGTAGGCGAAAGAAGATAGAAGAGCAGGCATCACCTGTAATGCGAGAGAAGATGGGTGAACGAAGGACGGAGAAGACACGAAAACAAACAGGCTGAATTATGGGAACAAAATGTCGTCGAGCAGATCGGTCGAACGACAGGGACGAATGGCTGATCTTAAATGAGGGATGTGATAAACACATATTAAGTGTACTGGCAGATACTTTTGTTTAAGTTTAGTGCTGGTTTCAATCAAACTTACAAAAACCAACAACCAAACAAAAAACAGTAATGAATAAACCAGCAAATTACGCCGAATTCAGAGAGAAGAAGTGATTGCTCCTTCTTCGTTTTTGTTGTCGTGGGGTGTTGCTTATCTTGCCTGGAGAAGACCTAAGAGTCGAAACGCGTCATCATTTTGTCTTGCGATTCGTTTGTTCATCTTTGGCGCAGACAGTAATTAATTTCTTTACAGAGAGCAAGTGCAGTGGTACAATTCAGTCCTTAAAGATATTTAAATTATCCGAGGGTAATTTTTTAGTGTTGTTGAACGCTATACTTTAAAATAATACATTTTGCTTATTTTCACATAAACAAAATCCTTTCCCAGTAGGACTTAAGCGAATGAAAGAGAAAGTGACTGGGTGTAAAACATTAAAGTGGAGTTTAATTTTCCCTGCTTGGATTTTACTTTAAAACATCATGAGAAATTGATAAGAATCTGTTTTAAATGGTTCTCTCTCTCTCTCTCTCTCTCTCTCGCTCCTCCCTCTCTCTCTCTCTCTCCTCTCTCTCTTTTCTTCTTCTTCTTCTTTCTTCTTCTTCTTCTCTCCTCTTCCTTCTTCTCTCTTCTTCTCTCGTGGTTCGGCATCTCTCTCTCCATCTCCCCTCTCTCTCTCTCTTCTTCTCTCTCCCGCCTCATCTTCATCTCTCTCTCTCTCTCTCTCTCTCTCTCTCTCTCAACAACAGATGGATCGCTTATTCTGTCTGTGTGTGCTGAGTTTTTTTTTTTTCCTTTGCAATCGATTTCTGTATTGTTGTTTGTTGTTCCAATCATTTGTGTACGATATGTGTGCGTTTGTTAAAGGTTTTGTAAGTTTTAGTCGCTATAACATGCGTAGTTAGTCCCTTAGCGGGGGCAAGGACCGAATGAAAAAAAAGCATTTTTTTTTGCCTGTCTGTTACCCTTGGAAATAAAGATCATCATCATCATCATCATCATCATCATCATCATCATCATCATCATCATCGCTCGATCTCTCTCCTCTGTCTCTGTCTCTGTCTGTCTGTCTGTCTGTTCTGTCTGTCTCTCTCTCTCTCTCTCTCTCCGTCTCTCATCTCTCTCTTCTCTCTCTCTCTCTCTCTACCACACATCCACATACGTGCAGGCACTCACGTAACATATAACACACAGAGTGAGTTCACATGCGCGCGCTCACACACACACACACACAACACACACACACACACACACACACACACACACACACACACACACACACACAACACACACAGTCGCCTGTTTTCTGTCCCTCTCTTAAATCAAACCTAGCTCATGTTATCGATCAATTTTCTATATATCCACTGAATGTACGTGATAAATCATCACCGTCTTGTATTTGCCTGGATATCAAACGAAACCAAGCACGGACGTGATATTTGAATTATAAACCTTTTGAACATTTTCTGGGTTTTTTTTTTTTGGGTTTTGTTTTTTTTTTTTTTTTTTTTTTTCATTTGTCCTTTGATTCTGCCCAACGCGAGTTATATCCCACTTTGTCTGCAAGTGTATATAAACTGAATGGCAATTGCAACTATACAATGGTATACGACTTTTAGGTAGGTTTTTTTTGTACCATGTTATGGCTTTGAAAATTGTCTGGAATATTAGATCTCCTTCATGCATAATGCCTCAGCGGTGTGCTCTGTGATTCCAACGTTTTGACGGTTATTGAGAAAGAAAAAAGTGCTACTACTACTACTACACTACTACTACTACTACTACTACTACTACTACTACTACTACTACTGTTCTGTCTATTACACCTACCACTGCTACAGTTACTGGTACTGCCGTTCCTTCTATTC
>JADBJO010014305.1:32500-40000 GCA_016801955.1 Conus betulinus | reverse complement strand
TTGTAAGTAATAGCAGAAGTAGTAGCAGAGGCAGCAGCAGCTGCAGCGGAAGCAGGGGCAGCAGGAGCAGCAGCAGTAGTAGCAGAGGCAGCAGTAGCAGCAGTAGTAGTAGCAGAGGCAGCAGTAGCAGCAGTAGTAGTAGCATAGGGCAGCAGTAGTACCAGCAGTAGTAGTAGCAGAGGCAGCAGCAGCAGCGGTAGCAGCAACAGTAATAGCAGAGGCAGCAGCAGCAGCAGTAGTGTTAGCAGAGGCAACAGCAGCAGCAGCAGTAGTAATAGCAGCAGAGGCAGCAGCAGCAATAGTACAGAGGCAGCAGGAGTAGTAGTATAGTAGCAAGGCAGCAGCAGCAGCAGCAGTAGTAGTAATAGAGGCCACAGAAGCAGTAGTTAGTAGCAGCAGAGGCAGCAGAAGCAGTAGTACGCATAGAGTAGCAGCAGCAGTAGTAGCAGAGGCAGCAGCAGCAGCAGTAGTAGTAGTAGTACAGAGGTAGCAGTGAGCAGAGTAGTAACAGAGGCAGCAGGAGCAGTAGTAGTAGCAGAGGCAGCAGAGAGCAGTAGTAACAGAGGCAGCAGGAGCAGTAGTAGTAGTAGCAGAGGCAGCAACAGCAGTAGTAGTAGTAGTAGCAGAGGCAGCAGGAGCAGTAGTAACAGAGGCAACAGGAGCAGTAGTAGTAGTAGCAGAGGCAGCAGGAGCAGTATAGTAGTAGTAGCAGAGGCAAGTCAGGAGCAGTAGTAACAGACGCAGCAGGAACAGAAGTAGCAGAGGCATCAGCAGCAGCAGCAGTAGTAGTAGCAAAGGCAGCAGGAGCAGTAGTAACAGCAGCAGGAGCAGTAGTAGCAGAGGTAGCAGCAGCAGTATAGCAGAGGCAGCAGCAGCAGCAGTAGTAGTAGCAGAGACAGCAGGAGCAGTAGTAGCAGAGGCAGCAGCAGCAGCAGTAGTAGTAGCAGAGACAGCAGCAGTAGCTGTAGTAGAAGAGGCAGCAGCAGCAGCAGCAGTAGTAGCAGAGACACAGCAGCAGTAGTAGTAAGTAGAGGCAGCATCAGCGGCTCCGGTAGTAGCAGAGGCAGCAGCGGCAGTAGTAGTAGCAGAGGCAGCAGTAGTAGCAGAGGCAGCAGCAGCCAGTAGTAGCATAGGCAGCAACAGCAGCAGAGTAGCAGAAGCAGAAGCAGTAGTAGCAGAGGCAGCAGCAGTACAGAGGCAGCAGGCAGCAGTAGTAGGGAGAGGCAGCAGCAGCAGCAGTAATAGCAGAGGCAGCAGCAGCAGTAGCATTAGTAGCAGAGGCAGCAGCAGCAGTCAGCAGTAGTAACAGTGGCATCAGTAGTAGCATAGGCAGCAGCAGCAGTAATACCAGAGGCAGCAGCAGCAGTAGTAGCAAAGGCATCAGCAGCAGTAGTAGCAGATGCAGAAGCAGCAGTAGTAGTAGTAGCAGCAGCAGCAGCAGCAACAGCAGTAACAGAGGCAGTAGTATACAGTAGTAGCAGAGGCAGCACCAGCAGTTAGTAGCAGATGAAGAAGCAGCAGTAGTAGCAGAGGCAGCAGGAGCATATAGTAGCAGAGGCAGCAGGAGCAGTAGTAGCAGATGAAGCAGCAGTAGTAGCAGAGGCAGCAGCAGCAGCAGCAGTAGTAGTAACAGAAGCAAGCAGCAGTAGTTAGTAGCAAAGGCAGCAGCAGCAGAGTAGCAGAGACAGCAAGCAGTAGTAGCAGAGGCAGCAGCAGTAGCAGCAGAGGCAGCAGCAGTAGTAGCAGCAGAGGCAGTAGCAGTAGTAGCAAGAGCAGCAGCAGTAGTAGTAGCAGGGGCAGAAAGCAGCAGTATAAGAGGCAGAAGCAGCAGTAGCAGAGACAGAAGCAGCAGAGGCAGCAGTAGTAGTAGCAGAGGCAGCAGCAGTAGTTAGCAAAGGCAGAAGCAGCAGTAGTAGTAGCAGAGGCAGAAGCAGCAGTAGCCGAGACAGAAGAAGCAGAGGCAGCAGCAGCAGTAGCAGAGGCAGCAGCAGTAGTAGCAAAGGCAGAAGCAGAGCAGCAGAGGCAGCAGCAGTAGTAGTAGCAGAGGCAGCAGCAGCAGCAGCAGTAGAAGAGGCAGAAGCAGCAGAAACAGAGGCAGAAGTAGTAGTAGTAGAGGCAGCAGCAGCAGAAGAAGAAGGGCAGAAGCAACAGTATCAGAGGCAGAAGCATTAGTAGCAGAGGCAGCAGCAGCAGCAGCAGTAGTAATAGCAAAGGCAGCAGCAGCAGCAGTAGTAGCAGCAGAGGTAGCAGCAGCTGCAGTAGTAGCAGAGGCAGCATCAGCAGTATTAGTAGCAAGGCAGCAGCAGCAGCAGTAGTAGTAGCAGAGGAAACAGGAGCAGCAGTAGTAGCAGCAGAGGTAGCAGCAGCAGCAGTAGTAGCAGAGGCAGCAGCAGCAGCAGTAGTAGTAGCAGTAGTAGCAGGAGCAGTACTAGCAGAGGCAATAGCAGCAGCAGCAGCAGTAGCAGACGCAGCAGCAGCAGTAGCAGTAGTAGCAGAAGGCAGCAGCATCAGTAGTAGTAGTAGCAGAGGCAGCAGTATAAGTAGTAGCAGAGGCAGCAGAAGCAGTAGTAGCAGAGGCAGCAGCAGCAGTAGTAGTAGTAGCAGAGGCAGCAGAAGCAGTAGTAGCAGAGGCAGCAGGAGCAGTACTAGCAGAGGCAATAGCAGCAGCAGCAGTAGCAGACGCAGCAGCAGCAGTAGCAGTAGTAGCATAGGCAGCAGCAGCAGTAGTAGTAGTAGCAGATGCAGCAGTAGTAAGTAGTAGCAGAGGCAGCAGAAGCAGTAGTAGCAGAGGCAGCAGCAGCAGTAGTAGTAGTATCAGAGGCAGCAGAAGCAGTAGTAGCAGAGGCAGCAGGAGCAGTACTAGCAGAGGCAATAGCAGCAGCAGCAGTAGCAGAGGCAACAGCAGCAGTAGCAGAGGCAGCAGCAGCAGCAGTAATAGCAGAAGCAACAGCCGCAGCAGCAGTTATATAGCAGAGGCAGCAGCAGCAGCAGTAGTAGCAGAGGCAGCAGCAGCAGTAACATCAGATTTTCGTAATTCAGTGGTGTCGAAAAAAAGAACAGTTACCTAGTTGTAGCCGTATCGGTGGTTATACTAACTGTAACTATGTTTGTAGTATAGTAGTAGTAGTAGTAGTAGCAGCAGCAGCAGCAGCAGCAGCAGCAGTATAGTTGTAGTAGTAGTAGTAGCAATAGTAGCGGCAGTAGCAGTAGTGCAGTAGTAGTTGTGGTAGTTGTAGTGAGAGTAGCAGCGGTAATAGTAGTAGTGTGGTAATTGTAGTGGAAGTAGCAGAGCAGCAGCAGCAGCAGATTTTCAGAATTCAGTGGGTTGAATTTAAAAAAAAGGGGGGGTTTTCTAGTTGTAGCAGCAGCAGTGGTTATACAGTAGCAAGCAGCAGCAGCAGTATCAGCAGCATCAGCAGCAGTAGTAGTAGTAGTGGTGGTGGGTGGTGGTGAAAGAATGGGTCACAAGGCTAATGCAATGGCGCATAAAAGATAACATGACAAAGGCCTTTTCTCTGCACAAGAAATGACGTGATCTTCGAATCTATTCAAATACGTGTCGCCATAGCTTGACTCGTCGCGAGAGGAAACTTGGAATGAAAGGGGCTTTGAGAGCTAGAAAAAAAAATGGCACACCAACGCTAATTCTTATCACCGGCATCGATAGCAACAAGTTTGCGCATGTTTTAAAAGTCAAGATTCTCAGTTCCATTTCATATTGTCTCTGTCCAGCTATCTCCTCTCTCTCTCTCTCTCTCTCTCTCTCTGTCTCTCTCTCTCTGTCTGTCTGTCTTTCTCTGTCTGTCTCTGTCTCTGTCTGTCTGTCTCTGTCTGTCTGTCTGTCTGTCTCCTGTCTGTCTGTCTGTCTGCCTCCTCTCTCTCTCCTCTCTCTCTCTCTCTCTCTCTCTCTCTTTTCATATCGCCGTCTTCTTCTTCTTCTTCTTTTGCAGTTGATTTTTTTTTTCTGCTGCATCAGATCTTCAATCTTGTCGCCATGATGAAACCCACAGTCTTCTCGAAGTCTTGACGGCGGCTCCAAAGGCGCATCTGCAGTTTCTGCACCCTCTGGCCAGGTTGACGCCGTACGTATAACATCACAGGGCTGGACAGTGTCGGAAGATGTGTTCTTTGGGTGTGAGACTCCAGTGCCACGCGGACATTCGTCTGTGTGGGCGATCATAATTCGGATGAGGTGCTCAGCAGTCGGCAGCGGCCAGTTCTCAGTCTGAAGAGGATTGTTTGCTGGTATCATCTGGAACTGAAGGATTGGGTCAGCACCACTGTCTGTACACCCAGTGTTCTCTTTCACTGGTTTTGGTGTTGGATGTGGATGATCGTTTTGGCTTTTTCTGTAGGTCACCGGGAATGTGAACCTGCTCCATTTTGCAGCCTGCTTTCGGCAGAGCGTCTGCCTTCTCATTCCCAGTCGATCCCACAGTGAGTTGGAATCCACTGGAGTAAAATGGTGGATCATTATGAAAAATCATGGGGGGGCTTTTTTTTAAAAATGTTTTTCAGCTGCTATTTGCTTCTGTTGGTCTGAAGTCCCTGCAGCAGGGATCTGCAGTCAGTGAAGAAAGCGATCTTGGCTGAAGCCTTGTGCAGCATGGAGCAGAGCTGCTGACTTTGCTCTGTAGATGGAGGACATTTTTTCCCAGGCGGAAAGGCTCTGGAGGTCAGTCTCCATCAGAGTGTTTTGATGACGATGACTCACCCCCGTTCCTCACAGCTCCCTTTGAGGCTCCATCCGTGAGCACGTGCGTCCACTCACTGACGTCGTACTGGTCATCAGTCATCTCCAGCGCCAAAGCTTTCAGCTGAGAGGCTTGGCAATCTTTCCTGTCAATGCCAGAAAACTTCTGTGATGACCGAGATTTCTTCTCGGAGGTCACCTGCCGCCCCGAAGTCTGGAAGCATTTCCTCTTCGGTCGATGACGTACGCAGCAGGTCTTCATTTCGGCTGTGTCAACTGTTGGAGAGGTGGTTGAAAACTTTTCCGCTTCAGCCTGTTCCAAAATAGACCAGGCCATGACAGAAATCTTGCATTCTTCAGCCTGTTCTTGGTGGGATTCTTTCTTTTGGCGTGCCTTGGGTGGGAGGGTATGCGTAGCAGCTTTTTCTCTGTGGATGTAGACTTTCTCACACCGCATGCCTGTCTTTAAGGAGGAGGAGACTTGTGTGTACTTTTTCCATTGCCTGGATAGGCATTGTTTTCATCCCGCCTGTGATCAACCATAGTGCAGCATTTTCAACTCGGATCAGGCGACTGTATTGGTGTTTCATACTGTCACCCAAGCAGTGCTGCCGTACCGGAGGGCGTAGAACTGCAGAGACTGCCGTCGAATTTTCTTCAAAAGTATTGCACTTTGCGTAGTCACACACCCTTTCTTTAAACCATCTGAAATCTCTCTCTCTCTCTCTCTCTCTGTGTGTCTCTCTGTCTCTCTCTCTCTCTCTCTCTCTCCTCTCTCTCTCTCTCTCCTCTCTCTCTCTCTCTTGTGTCTCAGCTCACCAGTACGATATGTTGTTTTCATGTAGAATGAAGCGAGCGAATAACACAAGGTAACTGGGTTATCACCCGTAGGATCGGCAGTCGTTTACTGGTCATCAGCGGTGCCAGCAAGTCAGGTCTGGTAGGATGAATGAATGCCACGAGCTTAGTTGAACGGGCGTGCATATATACGTATATTGTCCATGAGAGAGAGAGAGAGAGAGAGAGAGAGAGAGAGTGGAGTGAGAGGGGGAAGGCGAGATGGTGGAAGGCGGGGGGGGGGGGGGGGGGGGGGTTTTGTGTGAGGGGGGGTATGACGGGGTAATTGAAGGAGTGATGAAATGATAACAACAGGATGGTGTTTTAAACTTTGCGTCACTTTGGTGATGACATTACTGTCGTCATGACGCAAGTTTTCTTTTAGCATCATCAACCCAATGATGTCACTTCCACTTTTGTACGTGACTATACAATCTGTCGTCCCTGAAAAAAAAATAGCAGCTGTTCAAATTATTCGGGATATATTTGTTTACATTTCTCGTTTTGCCTTTTCACCTTTTGACGTTCATTCTCTCTCTCTCTCTCTCTCTCGATCTCTCTCTCTCCTCCCTCCTCTCGCTCGACTATCTCACGCTCTCTCTCTCTCTCTCTCTCTCAGTGCAAGCTGACAATTCCTCCATCATTACATTAAATGACTTTGCAAGCATTAAGAAAAAGTAGGGTGGGGGGTGAGGGGATGGAGAAAAGGGTAGGAAAGAAAAATAAACAAAAAAATCCGGAAATACAGTATATTAAGCCCTTTAGTTTAGCAACATATGAGAACCATCTTGAAGACACAGAACCATTTCTTTCACGTGCTCCAATGCCTTTTCGTCAGCTGGATCGGACTCATTAGGGAGACAAGGCTGATCGTGTTTGTACTCCTTCGCATCAAATGAAGATATAGCAACATTCTGTAATTATGTGTCATTCTCACTACCGAGGCTTTCCAAAAATATTAATCCAGCAGCACCCCAAAGCAGCCAGCAAAAGTAAAACAGCAAAACGAAAAGGAAAGTGTGTAAGTAAAGAAGTGGCTGAAAGAACAAAATCGCTGTGAAGACAGTGTACAAAAAAGTGTAGGAGACATCTTCCAACCTATTGATTGTGGATCCATATAAGGGATGACAAGGGAAGATCAAAAGTTGTCCAACAGTCGGAATGGTCAGCTTTACTCTTCTTCAAGAACCCAAGTACTGGCAGCATCCTCTAATTGTGTGCAGAACAGCCATTACTTGGGTCTCCTAAGAGAAGAAGAAAAAGAAACACCCGAAGGTGCCTCGTGGAGGACCCCAGAGAAGCACTGTCTTCACCTGCCTTGAAAGACGGTGCTTCTTCCTGGGTCCCTCCGGATTTTTTTCTTTCTTACGTTGGATCTCCTACAGATGCCATCCTCTCCTCATTGGCCCAACCGCATCATTTGCTGAACAATTCAGCCCCCTCTCATCCCCAGTGGTGTCTTTCAATTCCATTCGTCAAGCATAGAGAAATGTTTCAGACCCCTTTCGAGCAGATCCCCATATCCCCAATGTGAGCGTGCGTCCATACGTTGTCGATCGTGGCCTTTGTTTCCGTGTGTTTTGTGTCCCCATCTATCCCCCCCCTTCTCCCCCCCCCCCGTCCCTATACATTTCTCCTCTCCCCCCCCCCCCCGCGGGGTATTATTATCCCCCAATGACATTAAAATGAGTAAGCAAATCGGCGGGATGTACAACAACAAAACGCGACTCAATTTCGATTTTATTAACATGGAAACCACAGCAATATCCTGTTTTTTCACTTTACGTGATGAAATCATGAACGAGAAAATGTCACTGGTGTTCACTGTCAGTTCTGTAGACGACGGTCACCCCAGGTAAAACTGGATCAGTCCGTGGACAGCGTGCAGCACATGCTTGGGTCTCTGCATGCTTCGTGTTGCCGATGCGTCTTCCTTTCCAAATGCAGGACAATTTAAGACATTCCTCTTA
>JADBJO010014305.1:27500-30000 GCA_016801955.1 Conus betulinus | reverse complement strand
AGATTCAGCAGATAATTTTCGTGAACTTCTTCAAACTTCCAGACGGAGCACAAAACTAAATTCCTGGGTATAGTACTTTGACAGAACGTTGACATCAAGAAAGATACCATGTTTCAGAAACCTTTGTGGCCAGATACTAAAAATGTCCTGTCCTCCATTAAAGCAGTGGCAGAACAAGAAACTGTACGACGCAGGTAGTTGTTCTCAGTGTGATGAACTGTGAATCAGGGCTCACTGCCATGTCCTACAGCAACCTTCTGAAGACTCCGTCAGCCTACCGTGCTGGACATCTCACAGGAGATGCTCTTGTCCGAATCTTGAATGATATTCGGACATCTCTCGATGACGACAAAGTGTCTGTTCTTCTTCTCCTCGATCTGACTGCAGTTTTCGACACAGCTCGTCACGAAATGCTACTTTCACGTCGAAGGACAACCTTCGGCATATGTGACATTACACTAAATTGATTTAGATGGCCATTGAGCTGTTTGCCGTGTTATACAGGATATGTGTCTGTGTATCTGAGTATGTGTGAACGCAGTGTGCCTACATGTGTGTGTGTGTGTGTGTGTGTGTGGGGGGGGGGGGGGGGGGGGGGGGGGGGTGCGTGTGTGTGTGTGCGTTGTGTGTGTGGTGTGTGTGTGTGTGTGTGTGTGTGTGTGTGTGTGTGTGTCCAGCATACATTCCAGATACAGATTTGTTAACATTTGTGAAGCGCCCCACATCCTACATTCTCAGGATGTGTGCTGTAGAAATAGTCCTCATTGTTATTACTATCATCATTGTTAGTAGCAGTAGTAGTAGTAGTAGTAGTAGTAGTGTTATTATCATCATTATCACTATTATACATAATTAATATTATCTTTATTGTTGTTATTCTTATTATTGTTACTATTATTCTCATATTATTATTATTATTATTATTGTCATAGTAGTAGTAATAGTAGTAGTAGTAGTGTCATATCATTAGTAAAGGTAGCAGTAGTAGTAGTGGCAGCAGTAAGCACGATTTTTGAACGTGTGCCGTTTGCATAGCCAGAAAGAACTTTTATTTCCGGTGAGCATTGTTCAGCTGTCAGCTTTGACAAGTTCGGCTGCCAGCTCAACACCGACAGAGCTAATGGCGCTGGAAGCAGTCACGCATGCTCCGTTTTCTCTCTGTCCCCGTTTGTTGGTTGGGTATTGGCAAGTTTAATCCCCTCAGCCCCCCTCCCCCTCCCCCCTATCATTATATTTATCTTTATTATTATTCTTATTATCATTATTATTATTATTATTTTCATCACCATTATTATTAGTATAGTAGTAGTAGTAATAGTAGTTGTTGCTGTATCCTATCAGTAGTAGTAGTGGCAGTATCATTATTATCGTTATTATTACCATTACTGTTATCATTATTGTTTTTGTTATTATTATTACTATTATCTTCATTATTTTCATTATTATTGTTATCATCATTATAATGATAATAATAATGATCATCATCATCGTTATTATTATCGTTGTGTTGCTGCTGTTGTTGTTATCATCGTTATCACTCAACATTAGTGAAAACAAAGCACGTTTGCTTTTTGCAAGACCAAGTCGCTGCTTTGTTAATAGACCCAGCGCGGTTAAAAAAAAAAAAAAAATCAGTATAGTATCTGACGAACTGTTGGAACAGGCCACATGGACACATTCTGAGATGACAACAGAGCCGTGCGTTGTGCAGGGTATATACAGTCACCTGGCCTGGGTGGATCCAGCCAGTGTAGAACGCTGCTGACAAGCTGCGTCACTCTGACCAGACCACCTGATCACGTCATCTTCCTGAGCACTGTCCGTTGGCAGACTACGGAGAAGCTCTTTTCATTTATCGGTCAGTGTGGTGGTGGTGGTGGTGGTGGTGGTGGTGGTTCCGGCCGCACTGTTCCAAACGATCCCCGAATGCACAACCACCCTTTATTGCTGTTCCCTGACGACTTTGATCACGCAACGGGCGAGGAACCCCATATATCTTTCTATTTCTTCAGTGATTTTCTTCCATTTCCGATTGCAATCGACTCGGGCTTCGCTTCTCTTTCCACGCAGAAACATCTGAAACCTCGCCGAGTGCCAGGGCTGGGCACGTGGAACTGTTCGGTGTCCGTGTGGCCTGACCTGTTTGAACACTTCCCCTGTGATCTGGTCTCTCAGTGTGCAGAGCAGGAAGATGAGGCAGGTTGTCCCTACACCTCTGACAAATGCGGACTAGGGAAGGTAAAGTTTAAAGAAAAATGCTGACAAATGGACGGTCCCGCCAAACGGTGAAAACGAACTCTGGCTACTTGCCAGCAGAAGATGCTGAAAAGCGTGGCCCGGCATATCGTTTTTTTTTTTTTTTTTTATTTTAAATTAACAAACAAAACAGTCGGGGATCAAAGTTAGCAAATTTGTAGTATAGTTTGTTTCCGTTTCGATTCATTTACTCTTCGACTCATTCATAACAGATGGTTTTACTCTCAAAGGAATTTTTTTTAAC
>JADBJO010014305.1:17500-22500 GCA_016801955.1 Conus betulinus | reverse complement strand
GGCCACGGTCAAGCGAAAATTGAGCAATACGATTTATCCCGTGGTTGATCCATGCTTTTCCCCAAATAACCCTTTAACCACAACTTATATTCTGTTATTATAAAAGGCTGGTTCTGGAAGGAGTTCACAAGAATTTAAGTTTAACTTGTAGAAAAAGTGCTTGTACGCAGTAAATATCTCTGTCCAGAGGGCATTTAATTTACCGAAGGAAGAAATTGGATCTGGCCCTTATTTCTCAATATCGTTCAGAAGTGGAATGTTCGCTATTTTTAACTTTTTGTGGGTTCCACTCCATTGCTGTGTGGTTCATGTAATGAAACGGCAGAGGTTTTACAGCTTTGCAAACCTAACTGTGCTAATTTTTCCAGGATTCATATACAAATCTGATAGAAGACCAAGCATTTTCAGTACGGTTATACATGTTTTGAATGAACTTTTGTCGCCTTTTACAAGAAGTTTTCTATCATCTGCACATTAAGAACTTTGTGCTCGACTGCATCAATGATTACTCCACATGTATCTACATCTTCCTGAAATTTTAATGCTAGAATTTCAAAATATAAGATAAATGAATATGGCGATAGTGAGTAACCTTGTCTGCATTTTGGTCTATCTTAAACCAGCTTGAAACTTGACCATTAACAAGGACATATGAGTTGATATTTCTATGGATGGTTTTGTACACATTGCGGAAAGCCCTGTTGAAATTAATACTTTATATATAATATCCAAACTCATTAAATCGAATGCTTTCTCTAAGTCAATGTTTAATAAAAGTCCTGGTAAGTCGTGTCCTTCACAGAGAGTAAGGGTGTTGTAGATGAGCCTGATATCATCCCCTATGAATCTGTTCTTTAACGAAACATGTTTGCACAATGATTCTATTTTATACATAACAATTAACAAGGAGATTGGTCTCCAATTCTTCACGAAGTGTCTTGGTTTATATACCTTTAGTATGCATACGATTATTCGATGTCTTTGAACACAAGAAATGTCCCGTCTTCGAAATCTGTCATTTAAAGCTCTGGCAACAAAGAAACCTATTCTGTTCCAAAATCACTTTAAAATTCTGTTGTGAAAGCATCAATGACAGGACCTTTGTTGTTTTTCATATTTTCAACGCTATACATGCCTCCTCCAGTGTGATTTCACTATCTAAATTATTTGCTTCGTCATGGTGTGAATGTGGAATGCTTTTCGTGTGGAATATTTTCTTCTAAATCACAGTTATCAACCCCAAATTTTCTAAACAAGGATTCATACAGGTCATGGACCTCATAAAAAGAAAAAATCTCTTTTTGGTCATTTAAAACATTGTTGTCATTATCAAATAATCTAGCCATACTCTTACTTATTTTATATATAATATATATATATATATATATATATATATTTTTTTTTTTTTTTTTTTTGATTTCAGGTATCGTTTGTCACTTTTTCCCTTTCAGCTATCCACCTGGCTCTCGATCTTAAAAGTACCCCCTCAATTCTTTTTTCTCGAATAATCTTTATCCTTTCATTCTCCTACTCTATAGCTTTCATTTCCACTTCACTTTCGTCTCTTTTCTTTCAACCTGTTGTGTGTCTTGCTGTATTTTACGTTCCCCTTCGTTCGGATTTTTTTTCTCTTTTTTTTTTCTTTTTGTGTTCTTTATGGTCGCAAATGAAATTGTTTTTGATGCAAGTTCACAATTGAAAAGAAATCTAGAAAGAAATAATGCACATTGTAATAACGGTCAGACGAAACGTGTGTGCTGCTTCTCTTGGATATGGGCTTACAGCATTTTCTTGTTTGACCTTCTCGATTTCTTTATTGATTTCGTTTGAATAGTCCTTGTTCTCTAATAATGCCGAGTTAAAGTTTCTAGAGTTATTACTGTTTTTTTTCCTTTCCTTTTGTTGTTTTTTTTTTCTTCTTTTTGTTATTTTAACCAAACCGTTATCTTAACAAAATCATGAAATGGTCTGGTTTGTATCCACAGACATTAATATAAAAGACACAACATGATATGAGATGAGGAAGAAATCGATTCGTGCCTACTGAAAAGAATTATTCCATCCCCAGGTATATCTACGAAAGCCTAAGTCCCTCCAAATATCTTTTAGTTCAAAATCGTTCATCATCTTGTCTACTGCTTCTCTCGCTTTGGAGTTGTTAACATTTCTATAATTAGAGTCATCTTTTGCGGGATCCAAAACTAAGATAAAGTCTCCACCTACTACTACATTACGTACACCGACATCTTTTTTATTTTTTTGAGTCAAAATATTACATAATTCTATGTCATCTCTGTTTGACCATGACTAACAGATTATTCCCATCGTCCTTTTTGTGAACTTTTTTTTTTATTTTTAGTTTCGAAGTTGTTTTTAAAGATATTGGCACACCTCTTGCATTAGAGAAATGACTTGAGAAATATCCAAGGCACCACCATTCAAATTGTATATCGCATTCGAAGCCATTTTTTCTTCGAAATGTGTATCCTGCAGAAAATAGATGGAATACTGCATTTCAAATGATGGAATATGTCACTTCTCTTTTTAATGATTAGGCTGTACGATCTGGGTTGTTCAATGCGTAGAATCTTTAAATATTTGAAAAGGCCACCAACCAGAGTTTTTTGGATGAAATAACAAAATATTGCATAATATGTACAGAACCAACTTGACCTCTCAAGTGAAGAAGAATAGAGTGTTAAACTGAAACCAGAACGTGCGAAAGAAATATGAATACACAAATTCATGTAAGTAAAATAATGTTGTCAAAACAAAAGGAACACGAAAACGACTAAGTAAATCAGTCGAGTGCCCGCATACATCAGCATCAGCATTTCAAGAATAATAACTTCAACAATAAAATAAAATTCAAATTCACTCCATGTCAAACAGACAGATGAAAAGGTATTTGAGTGCTTGTGTGCCTGTGTATATGTGTGTGTGTGTGTGTGTGTGTGTGTGTGTGTGTGTGTGTGTGTGTGTGTGTGCGTGTGTGTGTGTGTGTGTGAGAGAGAGAGAGAGAGAGAGAGAGAGAGAGATTTATCTTACAAGATGCGTTTAATCAGCATCCATTTCCAATACCCACACCAATACTTTTTTCCAAGGTCTTGGTCCCATGACAATCGTTGCAGGTATAGGAACACTTTTCTTTGGGAGTCTGGTGCTGTTGTATTCTTTCTGCCAGAACTACCATCCTTTGGGCGAGAAGACCACGGGGCACACTGTGTGTACTGGGACACCTCTTTTAAGGTCTTTGCTACAGCGACGTGCCACATTTTATTGAATGGCTTTGTGTGTGAACTCCCTTCCCTTGCAGATCGTAACCTTATCAGCACACCTGTTACACTTCCTGTCCCGAACAACAACATCGTGTCAAGTGTTCATCTGGAAACCTGTTTCCATGCAGCATCTGACTCACCAAGTACTGGCCTGTGATGTGAAAAGTCAGTGCAGGGGATTAGAGAACACTAAGACATGGCACAGGGCGACTTGCAGTATGCCCCAGGGACTGACACAGCCCCACTTTTATTGTGATATATCTCGGCAGTTCGTGCCTTACAGTCTGGTGTGTGATTTTCGAGAGGATTGTTCCGATGGACGTGATGAAGACTTCTGTGAGCATCCTGCCTGCAAGGAAGACGTGCTAGACTGTGGAAACAGACAGGTTCAGGCTCTTGTGCTTCTGTGTACCTCTCTCTTATTCTGGCCGTCTGTTGTTACAGCTCCCATTCCCTTCTTGCGCCAAAATGCACCATCTTAAAATGGCTTGTCGTTGTGAATCACCCATTTATATTCCCTGTTTCATCTGTCATGCTCTCTCAGAGCCATCATCTCCACACCATTCTTTATAGCTCCCTTATGCGCAACCACATCAAGGTTTGGTTTGTTATGGTCCTTACTGCAGGAATCTACTATTAGCTTCCTATCTACTAAACTTAATCCTTACTTTTCATTTCCGTCTTTTTTCTTCGCCTGTCAATCACATTATGGACAGGATCCCATATGTATGAGGCTGAAGAAGAACAACACTACCTGATTTGAAATAAACCTTAATTCACATTGTTCAAAAAGTTCCCATGCAGATCTCTCATGTTTATTTTTCTTTCAAATTCTCCTATCAATGAAGATTTACTCCAGAAATCTTCAAAGTATTCTACATTTGTATACAAAACCCGTTTTGCTGTTTTCTTTCAAAGAAGAATGGACTCAGTATTTTTTTTTTTCCAAAAGACTTGTTTGTCTGCATGTTTGCTTGTTTATTAAAGCATCTCTGCATGTGTTTGTTGGAAGTTTTCATGTTCATGTGAGAGACCAGTTTTTTTGTGTGTCTTTTCTTCAGTGTATAGATAAAGACAACAGTGTAATGGGTTCAAAGAGTGCATGACAAACCATGATGAGGACGACTGCTCCCGTCACTTTGGATACTGCGCATTTGCTGACATAAGCCCCCCAGCAGTGATCAACTTTGACAGACCTGGCAGCTTCACTATAACCCAAATACCAGGAAACTACACACAGTGCCCAGACTCTCATTTCCAGTGTCACGGTGACGGCTATTGTCTGCCTGTCTACGTCAGGTGTAATGACATGATCGACTGTCCGGGGCATGAGGACGAAGCTGACTGTAAGAATTACAAGACGTGTCCTGGGTTTTACCGATGTCGTGACTTTAAAAAAACGACCTGTGTGCACGTGAATCACCTGTGTGACGGTCTGCCACAATGTCCACTGCATGATGATGAACTGGCATGCAACATCCCTTGTCCCAAGTCATGTGTTTGTCATGGTTTTGAATTCTTCTGTAACCATACTTTTCTCACCATCTCTTTCAAACAGCTTCGCTACCTTGACGCCTCAGGTAGTGGAATACGTATGAGTGATGTAATTCACAACACCATGCTAATTCACCTGGACGTACAGGCGTGTGGATGGACGAGATTAACAGAAGTCATTTTACCAAATCTTCACAGTCTGGATCTTAGTGACAATCTATTTCATTC
>JADBJO010014305.1:7500-10000 GCA_016801955.1 Conus betulinus | reverse complement strand
GCAGATCTTCAGTCGGCACTACCCAGGTAGGCAGCCCGAGTGCAGATTGTCAGCGCCTAGAACTTTTAGCAAGGCGCCTTTTAAATGCTGTGTGATGATGGTGATAATGATGATGATGATGATGACGATGACGACGATGATGATTGTTATATTATTGTTTATTATTATTGTTATTATTATTATTATTATTATTATTGTTATTATTATTATGTTAGACTATGATCAAAGGAAAGTAAGAAAGAGTGCATGGGAACACACAAACACATACCCTAAGTACAGGGTCAAAGGCACAACAGGAAGATGGGTTTATGTTGATTATCATAGGTGTGATGCTAGAAGCAGTCTTCCAGCACTTATCCAGACTGCTAGGCTCCACACAAACTCATAAGTTTCCATGACCACCAAAGTTTAGGTCACAAGACAATGAACCGTCACACAGACACATTGATTGTTTTCTTTTGCAAAAGAATTTTAGTTTTTGTTGCTGTTGCTGTCGTCGCTGCTGCTGCTGCTGCTGCTGCTGCTGTTGAACTTGTTGCTGTTTATTTGATGGTTTTCAAATGTCTTGGCACAAAAAAAACTGAGTCATGCACTTATGTACACTGTCTTGACATTCATATTCAATAAACTAGTTGGATCCGTTTCTGTTTCTTTTCTTTTTTCTTCTTGTGTGTGTGTGTGTGTGTGTGTGTGTGTGTGTGTGTGTGTGTGTGTGTGCTTGTGAGTGTGTGTGTGTGTGTGTGTGTGTGTGTGTGTGTGTGTGTGTGTGTGAGTGAGTCTGTGTGTGTGTGTGTGTGTGTGTGTGTGTGTGTGTGTGTGTGTGTGTATGTGCGCGCGCGCGCGCGTGTTTTTGCGTGTGTTTGTGCGCGCGCGTTCCTGTGTGTTTGTTTGTGTTTGATAAATCGAGAGTTACCTCTTTCGCAAAGCACGTAACATTTTCTGAAAACGGAGCTCCTGTGCTTCGCGCCGTTTCTCCAGCACTATGGTGAAAGCGTAGAGGAATGGGTTGAGCGCCGAGTTCAGCGGGCAAAACGAAAATGGCCAAACTGACGTTGACCTCTCCTGGATTAAGGACGTCACTGGCAGCCAGCACCCCACACAGACCGACAGGAACCCAGCACAGAAAATCGGACATCGCAACGGGTAGGAGACGCCTGGCCATTTCCGCTTCCTTGGGCTGTGCGTTACGGGCGCCTCTGTCTTTGGTGCCTGTTAGATGTCTAGATGTAACACGAATACGCACCGACCACGAAATACTCAACTGACCCACACCGATCATTACAAACAGCATTAGGTTGCACATGATTATAATACTGAACGAGTAGATGTGACCTGGAAAGTCAGCCTTGGAGAGTGGCAGTGGGATGCAAATACCTGTCTGGTGGAAAAATTCCCAGTGTGAGGTCACTGGGAGCAGAGGCACCATCGCCAGAGTGAGCCCCAGCGCCCACATGAGAATACAGGCTGTGTGAGCTGATCTGACTTCGAACCGGATCTGACTGGAAGGGAAACAGAGAACGAGGAAAACGATCCAAAGTGATGAAACAAATGACGAATGCTGACACTTCAGATGATAACAAGAACAAGAACCCGGCAACGCCACAAACTGAGCTCTTTTTCCATGCGATTTCATTCCAGATGTACCTGCCTGCAAAACTCTGGTCCGCTATGCAAAGGAGGGCTAAATACGCCCCCATCAGAAAGTCAGACGCACAGAGATGAAGAATAAATATCACAAAGGCAGTCTTGTGCCGTGTGACCAAAGATAGATATGATATACGAAACAACCACAGTTTCCCAGAATAGCTAGTGCGGCGAATACGATAAATATACTACGGAAAGCAGTGGATTTCAATAGGTGATCACATGATGAGATTTCATCAGATGGGGCCAAACATGTGCCTCGGAAAGTGTCTGGCAACACCACAGAACAACACACAATTTGAAGTTGTCAGCGAAAAACATCTGTAAGACTTGTCATGTGTTTCAAGACAACGGAGTGAAAAACGTTTTATAGGACAGCCCCGTAAATTCAAAAAACACAAGATTACGAAACAAGCCACGCCCCCACAGGACCTCGATCTCATTCCAGGACAAATCCAGAACTTCTAGGTTCGGTGTAAGTACTGACAATGCACTCATGTTCAAAGACCGTGCTTGGACGTGGGAAATATTGAGCATTTCCAGTGATGGATATGAATACCAGCTTTGGACAGAAGAAAAACTTCCAGATACAGGATTGCCTGCCAGATTCAAGACACGAAGTTGAGGCATTCCTGCAAAATGGCTGAAGTTGACAGAATAAAGCAGATTGTTACTAAGATCCAAGCTGTGAAGATTGGGCAAAACAATGTCTATTAAGCGCCTCCATCCACACGCTTGTGCGCCCAGGTGGATCAGCATGATGTTATACACGACGTCACTTAGGCGTATTCCAGTACCAATGGCTTCAAGGTAACGTAGCTCTGGGAAAGAGCTGGCGAGAAAAGTGGTGTAACAG
>JADBJO010014304.1:0-48287 GCA_016801955.1 Conus betulinus | reverse complement strand
CTCTGTTCGCATTCACAGGTCCACGTCATGCAGCCTCTTCCATTATCTGAGCTGGTCACGTTGCCCAGGCTGCTCAATTCTTGTTCATGTACTGGACTATTATTGGCAAACCACAGCAGTGTGACAGCTGGGCTGTTGCTGCAGATTATGAAAAGCTGGATTTCATAATGTTTGCCATGTTTTTCATATTTTGACAAACCACGTGATCTTGATTGGGTAGTGTATTTTGAAGACTCTTGATGGTCTTCCGTAGAAAAGAGTTCTCAAGCAGAAGCTGTTATCAATTCAGAACGTTCTAAAACATCAAGGGAAGTTTTGTTTTTAAACCGACTTCCATCATGGCTGAAAGTGCTTTGGCGTGACACACTGCTGGGATCTGTAATGCGTGCGAGAGAAAATAACTGTGTGATGCTAAATTTCAGCACGTTTTAGTGACACACTGGCCTGAATTCCAATGCGTCAGATGGGAACTGTACGCATCAGCATAGCCCTGGGAATTGACCACAAGAGTGAAAATGAGTTTGTCCAAATGTCACCGTCAACAGAATATTATAATTGCCATGTTTCCTGTAGGGAAGAGGCCAGGGATGAAGTTTTTCAAGTATTTTCTTCCTGTGTAGAAGACGAAGTATCCTCCTCTTGAGAAGCGAAGGTTGACTGAGAATTCATGATTGAAACAAGCTTCATCTGAGAGAAGAGGGCATGTTTCCTCACCAAGGAAAATGGGAAAACTCAATTCAGGCTGCAAGACAAATAAAGTATGAACTCACTAAGGGAGACTACTCCTGTTTGCCTGTTAAAGGAAGAGTTAACTTCCCCTGCTCTCTCCACTTGCACCTTTCTGTGCGATATCCTGATGTATGGCGTGCTGCACGCCGAGTGGAAATAAGGCATTTGTTTGGACAGGTAAGCATGAAGAACATCCACTTTGGTTTGGAAATACATGCCAATGTAAATGTCTGGAAGCCATTGCCTTGAAGATTTACTGTATTGTACGACAGCTCAACTTACCTTTGCTGGGAATGATGACACCGTCTTTGCGAGCTTTCTCATGGTTGAAGGCTTTCTGAAACAAAGATAACACAGGTACATGCATAGAACTGCCTCTTTTCTTGTCGGCTAAACTGTTGTAACTCACACAGCAGACATGTTACCCTGTACCCTGTCACAGGATGGTTAACCTTTTAACTGTCATTTTGCCCCCTACCAATAGTACATCTCCCCATCATCGGCAGATAACCACCATTCTGCCATTTACCACCTACTGGCCTCTACCATGCAGCAACTGTTCTGACCTGCATCGTCCACTGGCCTTGTACCTGGTGATTACTGTTCTGACCTGTACAGCCTGCCTATTGCTGACCTTACTTCCATCAAATACAGATTATTTGGTCACTTTTTCAGCCTCCAGAACTGCAGTTTGAACATAACGATTGTTGAAGTGATGGCTGCCATTTTCATTATGCTTTGATCCAACTCAAAGGCACAACAAACAAGCAAAACATTACTAGCAACAGAACAACAAGCTCACACACAAGTATTTTGAGAGACCTAAACTTTTTTTTAAAGAATATTTCTTTCGGTCAAAAGTCTTAAATACCATTTTACATCAGCATATTCATTTGTTAATAGACTGTTAACTTTCAAATCCAAAATGAATACAATCTGTCCTGATCTGGTAATAAAAGCACATTCACTATTCTTGTGATGATTGATTCTGGTATGATTTCTGAATCTTAAATCATGCAGACTACTTGACATCTGTTTCACATAACAGACAAATCAAATTTTGAACACTTTACCTTGAACTGAGCAGACTTATTCAATCTTCAAATTTGTAGACCTGTCAGCCGTCATAGTTGACTATTACTGACCTTCTAATACATCAAACCTAAATTTTGTTACAGTTTAACTTAAGTTTCTGAGTGTGTCTCATAAAATGTGCAGTTGGACATTAGGATGTAGTCTGAAATTTCCACTGATCTCTCTTCTGTCAAGATGGTTTTCACACTTGCAGTAACAAGAAAACAAAACAGTTCTACATAAAAAAAGAAATCTACAGAAACACAACCAAACTACATTTATTAGTGAAAAATACTGCATTCAAACACATACTGCTTTCACAAATTTTAAAGCATGTAACTGTACAAAACAACAAACAAACAAACAAACACAGGAAAACTGCCACATTAACATGTACCAAGACCTGCCAACCCCCTAAGAGACCAATGATTAAGTGAGGCAGAAATGTGTAATTTCAGAGAGCTAAGACTGTAAGAGTAATCAAGTGCGACACTTACCTTTTTTCAAACAAATACGATGCGATGAAATTGTTTGCACAGTTTTTGTGAACTTTACTTTTCTTCAAAAACAAGCTTTTCTTTTTTAAGTGTCGCAAGAAATCTTGAGAAATTATGAAAATGTGGAATACACTGGAAACACACACAAATCCCCTACACCAAAATTTATAACACACTGGAAATTCTGTACACCAACACTTCCTGCATGCCCACTTGAGGTCACTGGCTGTTGGCATTGGCAACAGCCATGGCATGTTTGCACTTTTCAAGGAGGCTGTCACTGAACTGAGCCTTGTAGCATGGTCCTCCTGAGGACTTCAGAATCATGAGGGCTTCTGTGGTTGTCTCATTCATTGATGAGCAGAATTCTGTCTTTCTAACAAGGCTGAAGATCCTCTCACATGCCGAGTTGCTGACTGGGAAATTGTGGAGTCCAACTCGCAAGTGGTACACTGTGCGCAATTTGCACCTTTAACCGAAGGTCGTATGCAGGGGGAAACTTTTCCGAGTATTCTTTTCGGAACTTTCGACCAAGTTTTTTTCTTTTTCACATCTTGTCCAGAACTTTCTGTTCCACATTTCAACATTTTCGTAGCTAAAACTTCAAAAGGACGCCAACTTCGCTGAAAGGTTAAGATGGTGAAACGGACTGCGCATGACCGGAAATGCTTATTGAAGATTACTGGTTATATGCACGGCGCTGTGCATGTCTGTACATGAGCCGATTTTTTCGTCCGTTTTTTTTTTTTTTTTTTTTTTTTTTTTTTTAAAATTTATTTTTAAGTGTTTTTTTTTTTCTGAAAACTTTCAATGTGTGTGTGTGTTTTTTTTTTTTGCTAAATGCGTAAGAATTATCACTTAGGCGTAATAAATTACACGAAATGCGTTATGGTTGGCAGGTCTGATGACAGTAACAATACCTGCTCTCTCTGACAAGAACATTCTTTCATGGAAGGGATGGCAGGAAACAGTAAGGAGATGGAAACAGACAGGAGACATTGTGGTAGGATGGAACAAGGTGGGGACGACGAGAAAAAAAAATTATTTGAGAGGCTTTTATCTTTGTTCTTTTTGCTGGGTGAGGGTAGGAGTGTTTTTTTTATATATTTTTTCTTGCCATCCTCCTTGTTTCCCCAGTGACAGTAATTCCATGCTGATTCCCCCCGATTCCTGCACAAAGCCACACCCTGGTCTGTCCCCTGCTGATTCCCCGATTCCTGCACAAAGCCACACCCTGGTCTGTCCCCCTGCTGATTCTCCAATTCCTGCACAAAGCCACACCCTGGTCTGTCCCCCTGCTGATTCCCCAATTCCTGCACAAAGCCACACCCTGGTCTGTCCCCTCGCTGATTCCCCCGATTCCTGCACAAAGCCACACCCTGGTCTGTCCCCTTTGCTGCCCCTGCACAGGCAGTCCACAGGGAGCAGCAATAACATGAAGCTGCCAGGAGGAAACCCACAGAGGAGACACAGCACAGAATCACTTTATAGGCCTTCAGTGTACTGAGTCTGATCCAAATTGGCTTGGCACCCCTCACCGTGAACCTGCCAATGAAAATAAATGCCTTTTCACTGAGCTAAAGTAACCCAGCATCCTGTAGGTGGGGGCAAGACTGATCCAAATGGCTTGATACCCCCCAACCATGAACCTGCCAATGGAAATAAATGCCTTTTCACTGAGCTTAAGTTACTGAGCTAAAGTAACCCAGCATCCTGTATGCAGCGGACACCACCATGTTCATCAATCATCCCCATGCACTTCGTGATACCAGTGTCTTTTGACATGAGCTCATTAGAGCCATGAATGTAGAGGGAACAACAAAACCGAGATCATCACGACAGCAGGGCTGTTGTCAGGTTTAACTACCGAGTCCATCGCACCGGAAAACAATACCAATCAAGAAAAAAACACGAATGAGGCAAATAAAAAAAACAACAAAAAAAAAAACAAAACAACCCTAAGATGCAAGAGTTTCATATTAATCTCATCACCAGCTAAAATCAAACGAAACAAACACAACACAAAGCAGCATGATGACACAAACACAACACAGAGCGGCATGACACAAACACAACATACAGCAGTCGCAGATGCGCAAGTCACAATCCCACTTACTTCAAAGAATTCCAAGTCTTCAGTCAGATCGGGAAATCGGCCTTCCTGTGTCTCAGAGTCTAGAAGAATGGTCTGCTTCAACAGTTTGGACCTGAAACAAGTAAACCCACACCGCTACAGGGTGAACAGACAAAGAATGCTGCACGGCTCAGCACCCAATGTTTCTGGAATCATTCCACGGAGCCCACCGATCTCCCCGCCTGTTTCACCTTCACTGCTTTAGACCACACACTCCCAACAATGGAGGGTGTCTCACAACCCTGCATATCACAAAAGCTTTGTCTTTAATGGGTATGGGTCTTGGAATACCCTAAGCATCAGCGGAGGGTGAGACACTGTAAAGCCTAAATACATGGGTCGTGAGACACTAGCATCAATTAGAATGTGTAGTCTGAAGCAACGTCCAGTAAAGAGTTCAGTGCATGGGGCTCGTAAGACCCGTGTTGTACGAAGTGTAGAGATCAAATCATGTCATCAAATACTACACCCAAGAAAAAAAAAAAATTTTTTTTCAATCAAATAAACAAAAATTAGACGACAAATAAATGACAGCAATTTTGACATATACCTTTGTTTTCCATTGGACTATTTTGAATAGTTTGATACCATGTTTTAATTCTTTCCCTGGATCGGATCACTTTTCTAACAAATTCATTGTTTCAGTATTTCCTGTCCCAATTGTCACATACTCTTTGGCGTGTTTTCATTACTTATGATGCTGGGCGGGCGAGCACTTAGGGAAAAAAAAAAAAAATTCACATAATCACAAGCCTTATACAGGCAAGCACTTAGAAAACAATCACAATTCCACAAATCTAACAATCAAAAAAATTGATTTCAGAAGGAAATTGCATCAAAATGTCTTAACCACATGCATGCACACATACGTGTATGTGTGACCTTCCATAACAAAACCAATCTTAACCAACCTGATT
This sequence comes from Conus betulinus, assembly GCA_016801955.1. NCBI lineage: Eukaryota > Metazoa > Mollusca > Gastropoda > Neogastropoda > Conidae > Conus > Conus betulinus. Next base: position 42,936 of record JADBJO010014304.1, on the reverse strand, counting down.
TTTGACATGTACACAATTTCAAATGTAGACTTTCCTGATTAATGTGACACGAGAACAAATGAGCCAGGAAAAGTAACTATGCATGAGTTGGAACCAGAATGAAATGACTAGGAAAAAATACTAGGGATGGGGCCATTTGAAGAGGCCACCAAGCTGACATGCATCCTGAGGCAGCGGCTTCAAACGTTTTTGCAATCCCCTAGTGCTAGTTTTCCTCTGTCTATAAAACCTCCATTTTCAATGATTTAGCGAGTGTCTTAAAACAACTGATTACTGCTGCATGAACGATAATAGGAACGCATTTATGAAAAGAAGCAAAATGCCCCAGATTGACTCCTGCCATTTATTCCCGCCTCATCATTGAAATGGACCGTGTATGCCAACACGGGTTTTGTTCTGGGCCATTACACGCACATGTGTACATATGTTTATGTGCATGCCTGCTTTTGTATGTTTCATTTCAACTGCAGACCAGTAAGATCATAAGCAAACAGGAAAACCCAGAAACACGCTCATGAAAAGAGTGTTCTCCCCAAAGGTCAAACGGATCCTAATTCCACCTGTTGACTTAAGAGAAAGTAAAACTATTTTTTTCTGCCGAGAGAAGTAATCATATACAGAGACAGAATCAAGTACTCCCCAGAAGAAATTGTGAATCTGGACTAAAAGAACTGCTTTCAACCTACTTTCTTTTAAACCAGAAAGTGGAAAGTACCAAATGCCAACATATGTATCCCAAGAAAATTTCAATACTCCCTGAAATACATCACCACAGAGTTTCAAAATCATAATGGTAACTTCACAGTGTGCGAGTTGAGAGGGAAAATTAGTAATCATCTTGCTGAACTGATCCTAAATTGACAACCCAATCTAGATCCTCACCAAAATGTAACAGGTTCCTCACTGGGCCACGTTCCATCTTTCCACCATGTTGTGAAAAAAAAAAAAAAAATCAGCTCAATAATTTTCATGACATTTTTTTCGCAAACAATTAAAACAACTAAACAAAACAAACGTGCTGGTGAAGTCATAACCTCTTCGGCAAAATTAAAAACGGTAGAGAGAGGAATGAGGGACAAAGGGAGATAAAGCACTTACTTAAAATCTGGTCCAGCCTTCGAGAACTTCTTTGCAATCTTCATGGCAGACTTGAAGCCCCCAAGGGTAGACAGGAAATCTTCTATCTTCCGCTTGCTGCAAGAAAAACGAACCCAAAAGTAAACAACAGCATGCACCAAGGACGATAGAGTTTCTTCCTCCTCACACTCTACACAGCAACCCTTCACAATCAACTTAGAAATATCTTTCGTACTTTTCACAGATCATTTATTTCACCTCACTAACAACAAAAACAAACAAACAAAAATAAAAACAACAACAAAAAACAACAACAAAATACACCCCCCTTCCCCTCCATATCAAAGTAAATGTTAAAGTACTGATGTGCCAAATGAAGACAACACAGACTGAAGAAACAATCCTCGATCTCTTTGTCTTCTTCAGGCAGGGCAAAAACACACAGAGGAAATAAACATATAATGCAGGTGGACAAATCCTCACACACTATATGAACATGAACTCAACGGGGATGAGGCTGAGCCGTCAGATAACTCTCCTCGTTCCACCGGCGGCAGCTACCGCCAGTGACACTTCCTATACCTCAGAGCCAAAGGCGGTAGCTACCGCCGAGAAGCACATGGCACGCACTTAGCTAATTTTAAAGCCGATGTCACTTCCCCTGGGCAGCCTAGCGCATGCGCACTTTAACTAAACATGACTACTTCCTTTATCTGCAATTTCAAGGGGCAAAACATCAATTCAATGGAAATTTTTCCATTTTTTTCCAGCAGTTTCCGTGATGAAGGTAAGCGAAACATTTCAAGCTGAACTCTTCGGGGCTTTGGGAGTAAGGATGGTATTTTGAAGAAGTTACAGTGGACGAATGTTTTGAAGCGACAAAGTGCTGAAAGAAGAACATGTGGATGAACTGATCGATTTCGATTCGGAAGAAGAGGATGATGAAGTGATAGGCGACCCGAAAGTTTTATCTTACCCAACAATCGCCACCATCTACAACAGCAACAACAATACCACCAAAAACACAACATTATACACTTGAAATTAATGTCAGAACTTTACATGCATTTCTGCATAATTTCACCCAATCTCTCATGGCAATTCAATTTGAATTGTATTTTCCGTTTTTTTTTTTTTTTTTTTTTTTTTTTTTGTAACCTACTTGATAAAATTCCGAGTCAGTAAAAAGATCACTTGGTTTCCATGTATAGAAACAGTACTAAAATACTTGGTGTAAGAAGACTTAAACTGAGCTCTAAGTTATTTTCATAGTGACTGAGGGTTTTGTTCACCTGCACTACATGTTCATTTACACTGTTTGCTTGTTTTTGTCCTGCCAGAAGACCAACAGGCCAAGGCTCCTTTTTCCTGTTCGTTGAGTTCATCTGTTCGCCTAGTCCTTCATCATTCATCTGAATGTTTTGACATCCATATGAAGTCATAATACTTTGAAACAACCAAAAACAGACAACGAAAAGGTCTCATATGCTCTAAGTACCTTTCTCTCTTTCTTTCTCTCTCCTTGACTCTGAGATGTGTGCGAACAGAGATTTTCACACACACACACTTCTGTACTGAATATCTCACATTGAGATTTGTCCTTGATCACCGATACAAAGTTCGCACCTTTTCCCTGACAAAATACCTCATTGCCATTGAAAATGGTACCAGAGGATGAACAAATGTCTTTTTAGTGGCTGTTTTCCTTAGCAGCCATGTTCCAAAAGAGACGGCCAGTGCCGTCAGATTTAGCAAGCTTTCTTAGAGCTTATTTCCGTATTCTTCGGGATGACCTAAATTTTCAGACAAAAGCGAAACACAGCCTTTTCCAGAACTCAACCGTAATCTTGCAGACATGTGTGTGCTTTTATGGTATTCAGTTATCTTTTTCTATACACAAGTAATTTCACATCACTTCCAGCCAAAAATAAAAGCTTCCCATAAATCTTTTTTTTCTATGACTGAAAATAACTTCTATATTTTCCTCCACTTCTGCAAGGTTTTCCTCATCTGTTTGGACCCTGTCACATACACATGCGCTCTCAAACACCTTCCTTCCCTCACACTTACAGACACATTTGCTATACCCATAAAATCTCGGACAGTTGTACTGTCTGATACACTCCCACACAGAACATCTGTTCTACTTTCCCATACACTAGCACGTCAAGGTGACAGCAGGTCATGTAATAACGGCTGTCATACTCCACTTCCCCCTTCATCTTCGCACTTCAAACCTTCAGGTGAGAATAAGGTATGACCGGAAGTAGTTATTCATATGAAACAGCACTCACAAAAGTAAAAAGTCTAGGTCCTACACACATTTACAAGGACTAAACAAGTCCCGCTTATGGATATCTGGTTGCTGAAGTGGAGACACACCTGCGAACTTGAAATTACTGTGTTCACTCAGTACAAAATTGATTGAGCCAATCAATGTTCAGAACCCTCTATACGCAACGTCATGCTGCCATATTTGGTTAGGCATGAATAATTCATGAGCGATGAGTCACTGCCAGGCCCCACCCATGAGGGTCATCCAACACTGCAGATGCACATACAGCAGGCATGGGAGGTGTGGCATCAACACAAGAATTACGGGGGCCACAATAGCTCAGTGGTAGAGCCCCGAACTCCTGATCTTGGTGATCCTGAGGCTGCGGGTGCAAATCTCCGCCGGGTCATTTCGGTACAGGGGGATTGTTCCGTCGGAGTTAACATTGGTTCTGACTCCATTCCCCATACAGTCCTTCGAAGGAGACTTTAAACCAAGGTTCCCCGTGTAAATGCACGCATAACATCTTGCACACATGTAAAATCCCATCACCAACTTTCGGAAGAGAAGGCCAGTTTGGCCATTGGTATGGATGACACGTTACACATAGCATGCACCTTCCCTGAAGATGGAGTATGGCTGCCTTTATAGCAGGATAAAAAAAACTGTCATACACACAAAACTCCACTCCCTTTGTTAGGTTGATGGGATGTATCCTTGCCTGTCTATACAGTGAGTGTCCGCAGGAGTATCAGCCTGCGTACGCGGAAAGGAAAGAAAGACAGAACACAAGAATTACACATACCTATGATCACTGAAGACTGCAATCAATTTAACGAACAGGTTTCTGTGTTAACATACCTGTAAGTGACCTCTTCATACATGACTGCACGGCTCTCAGGGTGACTGGCTGATCGCTTGGCTGATCCTAGGCTGTGGATTCTGCAACACCACATACACAACCTTCATCACCCAAATCATTATCACCCGAGTCTGAACTGGCATCAGTCACATTTATGCAGTTGTTGTCTACACTAATGGACAAGTGATCACTTAATGGTATCTACACCATTAAATCACCCACCATGATGCTGCTGTCCCCTGTTAATTGATAAAAGCTTTTCAAAAAAAAAAAAAGTATAGCGTATTCTGAAGACAAGCCAAATGGGTAACCGCAGAAACTGAAAGAACCTGGCCAAAATGCCTAAACACTCAAAACCCTCCCAAATAATCAGTATGGTTGAGCAAAGTATACTGGGCCCCTTGACGCACAGATTGGATGCGAATGAGACGTGTGAACGGGCAAATCAGCAGGTCAAAGGTTAAATGAGACCAGGATTCACGCACTGCCTGGCCAGACAGTGCAGCAGTCAAGGGCTCTGTCCAACCACTTGTCTCCTGGCCCCCGCGTCTACCTTCCCCCCTAGCCTCAACTTCACTGCTTTTTCGTTTTGCTATTTCTGTACGTATTTCAATTCAACTCCCTTCATTTACTGAGGCAGCTGTACAACCTACATCCTCATGAAACCAAAAATTTAGGGAACAAACTGAAAGGACCTGTAAGGAGATCTGCTTGCAACTGTTGCTTCAAACAACCCAAATCTGCTAAAAAATAGAGGACTTGTCAAAGCACATAGCACGCAAGAGCACGTCACTGAAGCATACCCCATCCCATCCCAGAAATACAGTTGAACTTTACGTCTTCACAGCAAAAGCTTTTATGGACAGGTTATCCCATCCCAGTATTTGCTGTCCCTGCGCATTTCCGTTTCATTTTTTCATACTGGATTACAGAAAAAAAGAGAACAGGGAACAGAAAATTCTCACCTGAATTCTTTTAGGTGAGCTAAATGTCCCTATTTTTTAATGCCTCAACCAAAAGAAAAGAACTCAGATCGCTGTTTCAACCAGCACAGCTGAAAAAAAATCCACAACCAGTGCACTACCCAGCAGACCATCCTCCCCGAGCGTTCAGCCACTCGGCGGCAAATCCTTACCTGCTGAGCAGTCTTTCAAGGTCAGGCATTTTCTTCAGGGCATCGCCAGCCTCTGTCGCCGCTTCCTGCATGTTCATCAAGGTTTCTACGGCGTCCAATCGATCATTGATGGACTCTGGCTGGCAGAGCGGGGCACACACCCCACTGCTTCAGCAGTCGTTTCCCTGGGTGGAACAAACGTGATGTATTAGTAATGTATCCCTGACTGTATTCCTGTACTCCCATAAAATATGTAATTAACATTCTATGTGTCAGACTTGAAGTCAACAGCCATATGCAAGGGTGGTACTTTGAAAATCTGAAAAAAAAAAAAAAAAATGAGGCAGGGGTCCAGGGGCCGCCCACGCCCCGGCAGGATGCAGAGGCAGTGCCACTGGAAAACTTGTTTCTACCAGCACAATGGCACGACGTAGGCTAACAAAGATCGCTGGACCTGTGTTGTCTTCAACGATAGAGAGCTCTTCCTCATTTCCGGTCATCTGCTACAGTGCTGCTTCCATCATAATACCGCCGATTCAACTGGTTTAAAAAAAAAACTTTTTGGGGGGTGGGATAACGAAACTTGAAAAACGGAATTTCCGTCTGGGGCCTTGCCGAGAAAATGGATTTCAGTCACCCAGACGGAAGAGTGTGGCACCCAAGCATATGGTTTGAAAATATATTTTCAGTGCAGTCCAAGTGGTTTCACTTCAAGTCAAGACTTACGAATGACGTCAAGATGAGGCTTGCCCTAGCTGTTCTACATGACGAGACTCGACCGTGTCTGCTGGCTTCTCACTAATGAGAGCATTCTTCGAGTCACTGCTGATATGAACATTAATACCAACCTGTGGAATAAATACTGGGGTGGCAATTGGGGGCAAAAAATAAAACAGGAAATGTACGGGGGTCTGTGGGCATGCTCCCCTGCAAAACTTCTTCAATTTTCATTTGAATCAGTGCAATCTGAGGCATTCCGGAGCATGAATTATGGATTTGGAAACAGCTAAAAAAAAAAAAAAAAAAAGTAATTTTCAAACCTCATTTTAGAAAAATGTTAATCAAATCCACTTCTAGTGTTTCGCTGTTTGGCAATGTGCTTCAAGCACCTTGCGACCACTGCTTTCATAACTGATGTCGGTCGAACACAGGTCGCAAAATCCCATTCCTGGCTTGGAAACTTTTCTGATGTAAAGCCCAAGTCGCTCGCCATCAACTTCGTCATCAGTCCAGTTCCAATTCCACTTATTTCTTACACCAGTGTCACTGTAATGGTCACCACGCTGAATGATGTTTCGACATGCTGCCGTTTGCATTCACAAGATGGTGGCTACACACAAAATGTCTTTTGACTGGTTAAGAACTGAAACGCTACCCATTTCGGAATGTTCTCTTTTCTTTTTCAGCCAGAATTGTTTTCATCCTAAATGTTTTTGTTTTTTTCACAGGACAGTTAAAAAAACAAAAAACTGGATTTCTGGTAAAAAACTGGATGAATTTCCACCCCTGAAAAATTATGGACTGTGGGCTACTGGTGGGGTCTGGGGGAATGACGGAAAGATTGGAGGAAGAGGGTTCAGTTCGGGGTGGACTGCCCCTCTGTTAAGATCATGGTGTTGGATGAAGGATGCCCATTGACCCCATCATTTCATTCCAGATAAGCCCGTACAGAGATAAGCCCTTCAGGCCAACGATTTCTCTCTTACCAAGCACCTGCTCTGTGGAATGGTCTGCCTTCTTCTCTGCGTAACATGGACTCTTTAGAGACTTTAAAACCTCCCCAAAGACACATCTTTTCTCTCAGACTGATTAACAATATCCACTTACCACTGTGTGCATGTATGTGATGCACTCATGTGTCTGTCTGTGTGTGCGTGTGTGTGTGTGGTATGTGTGCATGCGCCTCTGTGTGTGTGCGCGTGTGTGTGCGCGCGCTTTGAATCAGAATTAGTATTTTATCATGTTTTTCTGCAATATGCGCTTTGGGCTCTTGCGAGGTAAAGCGCTCTATTAATATCCTTTTACATTACATTACATTACATTACATAGGCACAGAAGATACTGTCCTCATGTTAGAACATGTGGGTCTGCAACAAACCAACGCTGGTCATTTTTTTTGGGTCATTTTTTGAAAGTGTGTGTGTGTTAAAAAAACGGTTTCTTGTTCTACTGCAAAGTAAAACATTGATGCATTTTCTTTGTAGCTTTGCCACCCACACTGTCAACATAATTCATTTCTTGATGTTATTTTGTTGACAGCTAATGAACAAGACATGCATCAGCAAAATGTGGTGTACAGGACCAGCTAGCATGCAGAGGTCCTCTTGCATTATGTGATTTTTTTCTTTCTTTCTTTTCCTTTCTGCTTTTTTTTTTTTCATCTAATTTTCTAAATCTATACAAAATCAGAGAAGCCTTAATTTCGTAGTGAAGTTATTAGTTCCACACAATTACAGAAAATTTGTTAAGTTGGCAGCTATGCATCTGTCCCTCTCTACAGATGTAACAGTTAAAAAAACCGACAGCCAATTTAGGCAAACATAAATACTTCAGATAAATCCTCCACATTCATCCTGCGAAGGAGTATCAGACAAACGACTAAGTCGTCACGCACTGGCAAACCTTCCCTTGTGGTTAACAAACACCTGAATTTTACCGGGTACAGACAAGCGTCTCACCGCGAGTCCCAGTCTAAGACCATTCCACAGGGCGTCCCAGTGTGTGAACATCCCACAGACAGACCCAGGAAGTCCTGGATGGAAAGCGTAAAGGGACTGGACCGGCTACAATGTCTGTCTCTACCCTTCAGCACATGACTGAATGTAAGAAGCTTCGCAGAACCCAGCCTGCCGGGAACAAGAGACACGAGCGTCTAATGACAGAATACCATCACAAGAAAGATTTACAAAGGATGTTCAAGCTAAGACCTTTGACTGGACTGTGTAGCTGGTTTGAGGAAAATTTGTTTGATATTTTTGGGATATACACACATGAACTTCAATTATCTTCTGTTCTATGTGTGCGAGACTGAGAAGCTATGTGTTGTACCTTGCAATGCTTTTTGCTTGATTCTGTGCGATTTTCTTTAACCACAATATTGAATAAAACATTCCTTTCAAAAAACCTGAAAATGACCCAAGAAAAAAACCACCAAACGAAACAACAAAGACACAACAACAAAGAAGAGGAAAGAAAAAGGGGACTATAGAAGAAGGGGAGTAAATGCAGTTGTACCGAAAGGTGTAGAACAGGTGTCAAGCTGTTCAAGTAGAGTGCCCTCAGTGCCCCCGCTGGATGCATTCTCCGTCACTTCCAAGTTGAACAGCGTCACACCATCAAGCACCTGACGCACATCAACACAAATCAATTCAAGTATATCTGTCTTCTGGCCACTGCAGGGTCCATCTCAAAGGCATAAGTAGGTGTTCCTGGGGATGACCTTGGCCTAGTGGATTAAGTCATTCTTCTTCTGATCCAAGGGTCCCAGGGTCAGTGCCCATGTGAGACAGTCTGGTTCAGTGGATACGATCATGTAGAAATGAGGGTATAGACCCTTTGAGGCTAAAAAGCATGTAAGAAAGATCATGAAAAAGATGATAAGTATTACACTAATCCTCAGAAGTCTCGTCACAAACTGTTAATTAATTTTAGGTATATGTTGTTGTTGTCGTACCCTGGCTAAAAGACTCCAGGGATCATCTGAACAGCCGAAGTACTTGAACACTATGAAATGCATTAGCTGGGGATGAGAACATTACGTGTGTGACTGTTTTTGATTACCCCGCCACATGGGCAGCCACACTCCGACTTTGGGGGATTTTGAGACAGATAATGTTATGCTAGAAGTTTGTCACAACTGAAGACAATCCCCGCATAACTATGCAGAGCATAGCAACATTCTATATAGCCTTGGTGTTCTAGCCAATGTCAATTGGCCTGACACAGCCTTAAGCCAAGGCAGTTTTAGGGCATAAAGTTCGAAGAAAATTTCATCATCTCTGTCTGTATCAGACTTACGAGTATCGCATAGTTTTTTTGTTTTGTTTTTAACAGGAGCCATAAAGCTGTCAGTCAATGAGTCAATAATGAACATCTACACCTGTTTGATGCAAACAATGTGGGCGTGGCTCCTCTGCAGCAAATGACTGCATCCAGTGCCATGAGAGTACCCTCCCTGTAAAAGCTTGATGGCAAAGGGAGCAACACTGCCTCCTTTATTTCACTTTGCTTATACTAGACTTACCTCCCCTGGACGCCTTGGCTTAAGGCTGTGTCAGACCAACTGACATAGGCTAGAACACCAAGGCTACATCAAAATGTTATGCTCTGCATAGTTATGCGGGGATTGTCTTCAGTTGTGACAAGCTCCTAGCGTAACATCATCAGTCTCCAAAATCCCTCGAAGTCGGAGTGTGGCTGCCCACGTGGCAGAGTCATCAAAAAAACGGACATAAAAGGTTCAACGTATGGTAACGTTTTCTGCTGTGCAGATCGTCCTTCATCTGGAACTTACCATGTTTCTCTGGTGAGCGCTGAAGGTAGATGTCTTTCTCTTCTCTGGGGCCCTGTCAAGGGGCAAGTACTGCTCGAATTTCTTCATGGACAGAACTTCTTGGTCCATCAGGCAGTACTGTAAATACCTGTGAACACACACAAGGCGGTACTGTAAATACCTGTGAACACACACAAGGCGGTACTGTAAATACCTGTGAACACACACAAAGCAGTACTGTAAATACCTGTGAACACACACAAGGCAGTACTGTGAATACCTGTGAACACACACAAGGCAGTACTGTGAATACCTGTGAACACACACAAGGCAGTACTGTAAATACCTGTGAACACACACAAGGCAGTACTGTAAATACCTGTGAACACACACAAGGCAGTACTGTAAATACCTGTGAACACACACAAGGCGGTGCTTTTCAGGACTGTAAGCATACACAAAGAGCTGTCAGCACTTGAGAATACACTGTGTAAGGCAGCACTGGCAACACCTTGTGAACACACACACAGCAGAGTTGTTAATAACTGCAAACACGTTACTAGGCAGTGCTACAAAATCATGGCTCTACCTGTAAACGCACAAAAGGCAATACTGTAAAAACCTGTATGCAGTGCCATAAATACTTGTAAATGCACAAAGGCAACACCGTAAATACCTGCACACTCGAAGGAATGGCTATAAACATTTGTAAATACACATGACACAACTGCAAATATGCAGTACCGTAAATACTTATGAACACATGGCAGTACTGCAAACAAATAGTAGTAGTGTAAATATCTGAAGACACACAAGACAGTTCTGCGAAAATCCATAGTCACAAAGGCAGGACTGTAAATACCTGCTTATATACACAAAAATCAGGTAAAAAGCCTGAAAACACACCTCTCTCCGTAATTATCACACTGTTAGGCTTCTTTGAATAAACATGGCAATGATACATATATAAAGACCTACAATGTTTTTTTGCTCAAATATGCATCATATGCGCACAGGCGTGCTTCAATAAACAATACCACAGAGAAAAATAGATAATTTTCAAAACAAACAGAGAGAGAGACAAATGAATCCCAAAGTTCACAGTCAAGAAAAGGAAAGCTTTGAAAGGATCCATAAAAGTACCAGACAAGAGTTCAAAAGGCCAACTCACCAAACAACCGCTCCAAGAGACCTTACAGCCAAGTCATGTCCTTCAGCTGCTGTTAATCCCAGAGAAATCACCTAGAGGGAGAAGAAAAAAAAATGCGTAGGTAAGAGTTTCCAACCAATTACTTTTCTCTTGTATTTTTGACTTCTGTCTGATTCTTCATGCCCATCAGGTGCCACAAACTCCAGCATCGCTCATTCTGGCTACTCAATACAGCCGTACCCAGATTTCTGCCCAATTCAGCCCCGCTACCCGCCAATCCACAGGGAGTGATCCGTATCAAGTCGTCATGAGGCAACCCACCAGCTGAGACAGTGCACTGCTGCCGTTTCTCTTCAGTGGTGTTCAGTGGTGCCTGTACAGACCCAACAGAAGCAGAACACAGACCTGTTTGCCCAAATTCGTCGTGTACCTGTAATACCTCAGACAAAAAACCTGTAATTTGAAAAAAAAAAAACATCTCTTCAAAATCTCAACACTTTCGCAACTTTTGAAGATATGGAAGAGCCAGCCGTTGGCGCGCAAGAAGACCACTTCGTCACCATCTTTGACAAGGTACAAGACGCAAAGCACGCTGGGAAATGTCTTCTTACTGCTTTTGACCAAAATGGTAGCAGACAAAACTTCGCATTTAATAATTTTCTTTTTCGATTTTTTTCCATAATTTATTTTTGGGGTAGGGCCCTGTAATCCGATTTTTTTCTGTAAAAATTACGGCAAAATCGTAAGGGTAAACAGGCCTGAGAAATGGGGAGTTTGTATTATACTCCCTGTTTGGCTAAGTATACTTACCATGTCAGACCATAGCATTAAACAGCTGTCAGTCAGCTCTGTCAGGCCGAAGTTTTGTGGCAAATGCAGTCATAAGATAGTCACGTGACGCCCACCCTACTTCCGCCTATGGAAGATGCCGAAGATTGTGTACTGTCCGTCATTCAACGAGGCCTGCGCGCAAGGCAACCCCAGGGAACCTTGGCGCTAGCGGGGGGAAGGTAGGGCGGGCATTAGAGTCTGACAGGGAGTATAATACAAACTCCTCATTTTTGGCGTCGTATATACTATACCATGTCAGACCATAGCAGAATTTAAAGGAATAGAAGGAGGGCCGAGCGCCCTATGGTTCCTGGGGTTAACTGTGTTATGGCTGCATTGGCCGCCACAAATGAAACCCCTTTAGAACCATCAGCCCTGGCATGCGGATGTCCCTTAGATAAAAGTTTATGAAAGGGTTCTCCGAACGCCAGTAGGCTGCCTCCAGGAGATGGCGCACGGGGACAGAGTGCTGGAACGCTGTGGACGTGGCCAGCGCTCTGACCTCGTGGGCTCGAGGGGAAAGGGCTGGGAGGTCTTTGTGGGCCTGGGCATAGGCAGATTTGATAGTATTGGATAGCCACCTAGAGATAGTGCCTGCCGATATGTCCTTCTTGTTGTTGGGGTTGATGGAAATAAGGAGGCATCTCTGAGAGGAACGCCTGGGGCGGGAACGCTCCCAGTAGTATCTGAGGCACCTAGAGGGTCACAGGTCCATGTCCCCGCCGCCTTCGCTGCCTATCCACTAGGGAGCGGATAACAAAGGAAGGAGAGGTCGTGCCCGGTTCCTGGTTCTTCGCGAAGAACTCAGGCAGGAACTTAAGCAAGACCGAGCCGTCTCTGTGAAAGGCGATGTCCCGAGGGTCACCACTGAGGGCATGAATCCCACTTCGCCTCCTGGCTGAGGCCAGGAGAGAAAGGTGGTCTTGAAGGAGAGAATGTCAAAGAGAATTGCGCGGAGGGGCTCGAAAGGGGGTTATCTGAGGGCGTCAAGAACCAGAAAGAGGTCCCACATGGGAGCGCGCCTAGGGGACTGAGCTTCCCGTAGGGCCACCCCCCCCCCCCCCGAGATAGTTCTCTAAGGAGAAAGTCATTGTGAAATGATGGGCCGCCCAGCTGTCGGATGGTGGTGCATACGGCCGATCTGTAGCCCCGAATGGAACTAGCAGAGAGCTTTCGAGAGGACGAAAGGTGGGATAGGAAATTGCCTATCTGGATGTTGGAGGGGTGGAGGTAGGGGACCGAGTTAGCCGTGCACCACGTGACCCATCTCTCCCATCGGTAATTGTAGAGGGACTCGGTGCTGGTCCTACGCGAGGCCAAGGCCAAGTCCCGTAATCCCTGCGATGCCCCCGCTTCTGTCAGGGTATGTAGGACAGACCGGGGTCTGTCCGCGGGGAGGCGGGGACCGGTGGTCGCAATTTGGTTGGCATATCAGCCAAGCGTGTAGGCGAAGCATCTGGGGTTGGAGTGAGGGAGGCCCCGAGCGAGGTTGTCTGAGCAAGTCCCACCGAGGGGCTAGCTGGAGAGGGGGGAACGTGAGTTAGGGACCTGAGGTCTGGGAACCACGACTGGGTCGGCCACCACGGGGTTATAAGGATGAGTTTTGGGTCTCGCCAAACACCACCTATCAAGCCTCCTGCTGATGACAGCACAGCTTCATCATGAGCTGATGTAAAAAGTGAGCTTAAACATCCTCTTCCAGAGGATGCCACCTGGTCAGTGACAGTCCCCATCAACTTGTTTATACAAACAACATTGACAAACTCAGTGTGCCTAAAGACATGGACAGAAAAACTGAAACTGAAGTCACCTTGAGAGTAAAGGTATTAAGGGACACTGACGTTGAGGCCTTTTTTTTTTTTCCTCCTTTTTCCCAAATGATAATTATTAATAAAAACAAGGATGACAAAGAGGATGCCATGGGTTTCTAGTATGGTCTATGACTGCATGACAAGGCTGTACTCCATGCTTTTTATTTTAGTCAAACAGGCCTGAGAAATACAGAAACTTGCAGTGTTGGTAAGAATATTACGTTGTGATTCCAGGTTCTCTTCCCTTTTAAGGCCATAGCATATTCACACCTATGGCTAGCTGCTGGTCAGGACCAAAAAGGCAAGTAATCAATAAAAAGGTAAATAAAACAAAAATAAGTAAATGCTATTTGTGAGAATGGAACCCATGACCTCCCAGCCTACAAGTTCACAATGCTGACCACTGACCTACAGTGGGTGGTAAAACTTCAAAAGGAACAGTTTCTCTACCTCCAGATCCCAATTTCAAAGCGTGAGGCTACCTCCACCCCAGTCTGTGAGAAGAATCATCCACCCCAAATCGTTTCTTGGTCTGTTTATCAAGACATCCACAAAAGACAGACACCTTGGCACACGTAAGCCCAACCAGTACCCTTTTTACAGACATGTCCACACACCACATAATGATTATCACTGTACAGCAGTGCAGTGTCTCCTCCGGTGGGTTGCCTCTTGACATTGACACTGACTGCTCCCTGTGAATTGCCGGTGCCGGGATGCGGCGGGGCTGGCCGGGCTGCGGCTGTGGACGGGGTGTTGGAAATGAGTGGCGTGTGTGCACTGCCTCTGAGGTGGCGCAGAGGTTGACTTACTTACTTGACTTAGTCCTCTGAATTCCCTGGGAAACATAGGGCCGCAACCACACTCTTCCAGCGGACATGATTTCGGGAAATCCTCTTCAGCTCGACCCACGTCATTCCGGCGGCCTTCACTTCTGCGTCGGTACTCCTTCGCCACTTTTCTCTTGCCCTGAGGGTTCCATTCAAGGGCTTGTCTTGTGATGTTGGATGAAGACTTTCTGAGGGTGTGGCCAATCCATCCCCACTTCCGTTTTTCTGATTTCTAATTCTACTGGAACTTGCTTGGGTCTTGTTCCACAGTTCTGTGTTGGCAATAACATCTGGCCATCTGATGTTCACAATGTTTCGCAGACATCTGTTGATGAATGTTTAGAGTTTGTGGGTGTTTGTCTTGTTGTTCGCCACGTTTTAGAACCATACAGAAGAACAGATTTCACATCTGAGTTGAAGATTCTGATCGTGTTGTGGAGTGAGAGGGCAGAGGAATTCCAGATAGGCCGTAGCGTAGTAAAGGTGTGCCTGGCTTCATTGATGCGGCTCTTGATATCCTTATCTGTACCTCCAGAGGTTGGGACAGCGAAAAAAAAAAAAAAAAAAAAGATTATCACTGTAACTGTCCCAATACAATCAACTGCGCAGGACCATCATGGTCAACCATGCAGGCAGGAAGCAACACAGCCCTCTGTCCTCACATCACTGGCAACACAGCAGAGGTGATACCACAGTGAAGTCCTTTAGGCTCTCCATCCAGATCTCTTCTGGCCTCCCTTAGGGGCATTCAATCTCCACTGAACTCTGCAGTATGGTGCTGAGCACGGACTAATCACACCCAAATGTGCAACATGTATTCACGGAAACGCAGGTGCATGCACAAAGTACAACGCTCTATGATAATGTACACACGTACATACATTGCTTTTACATGCAACACACACACATGCACATGCACTCGAGCACACACAGACACACGCACACTCACTATACTCACTGTCAGACATCATGGCTTTCAAGGCGTCAGGCCACCGGAATTCCTCCCCTTCCTCCTTGAAATAGTTCTCCTCCAGCAAGGTCTTCAGCGTCTTAGAGCTCTCCCAGAATTCCTTCACGGGGCTCAGGGCTTCCTTGATGGCCAACGTGTAGCTGTTGATGAGCTGCATGGACTTCTGGGACATGCGGCCTCGCTCGAACAGGATCTGAGCAGGGGTGTGGTGAGCGAACACCGTCCTCAGTCGCGAGCAGTGGCGGTCGTCATCAAACTGACCCACCTGCAAGATGACATGTCGTCCAAGACTTTAAAACCAGACACTGAAAATAGTAACCGTGTCATCACAAACAACACCAAGATGATTGGGGTCACATCACAATGCCGAGGACTTTCAAGATATGCCACTGCTCTTTCAAAGACTGTGAACAGTTAGAAACGTGACTTGCAGCACAATACATCACTGAAACATGTCACAATGGAGCTAGCAGTGACGCAGCTGTAATAAATAACAGATATAGCTACAATCAACAAGTGTCGTTTAACAGCCATTGAGAAGCCAGTATCCATTACCAGCCGTCAGTCTCTGACCTGGAACATGTGGGGAGGGAGGGAGATGGGACAACCTAAACACAGCCAGGGATGCGACACCAAGGCAGAGCTTAGCAGTAAAGGAATCGGTTGGCTCTTTGCTGGATGGTAACCCAGAGTTGAATCAGCTGAGAGCTGTTGTCCATCATCTGTGCTCCCTGAAGGGTGAGGGGCATATGTGTGTCAATTAATCTGAAACCTTCAGGTTTACCATCCTACCTTATAGGGGCAAAATTACAGAGCATTTTTGATGCTGAATAATTCAGTACTTAAAAAGTTAATCCAAAAAATATGTTGATTTACAAGAACAGCGGAGGTCACTTACATGGAAAGTTCCAATGGAAGTGTCACACAAAACACACGCCATAGATCACGCCATCCTGAGACTCTGTCTGCAAATGTAAACACAGACAAGTTAGTAAATACTACACATCTGAAAATAAACAGACAACACAAGATAAAGCATAAACTGAAAAAAAATCAAAAAAAAAATAAACTGAAAAAAAATCAAAACTTTATACTCAAGAATGAAATTTTCAACAAAAAAATTAGTTCATCTGCTGCGTGCGCATGCATGTGAACTTAGTTTGATGTTTACATACGCGTGTTCCTGTGCGTGCAAGCATCACACAAGGTGTGGATGATTTCGAGCCATGGTCAAGGCTGTGGAGAAACATGTATGTGTGCGTGTGCATATGTGAAAATGCCTGTGTGTGTGTGTGTGTGTGTGTGTGTGTGTGTGTGTGTGTGTGTGTGTGTGTGCGCGAGTCAAAAAGTGTGCATGTGCCTGCATAAATGCATGCATGTTGTACACAGAGAGGGAAAAAAAAACTGTAAAGAAATAAAAATCAAGGCCTTAGAAATAACACCCATCTTTCTGAGAGAGCACAGAGAGAGAGACAGAGAGAGAGAGAGAGAGAGAGAGAGAGAAGACAGAGAGAAAGACAGAGAGAGAGAGAAAGAAAGAGACAGAGAGAGAGAGAAGCACTAAGAAACAGTGAGAGGAGACAGAC
Source organism: Conus betulinus (assembly GCA_016801955.1). Classification (NCBI taxonomy): domain Eukaryota; kingdom Metazoa; phylum Mollusca; class Gastropoda; order Neogastropoda; family Conidae; genus Conus; species Conus betulinus. The sequence continues at coordinate 25,938 of JADBJO010014304.1, read as the reverse complement.
AGCAGAAAAAACAACAACAAAGAAAACACCCATGCATACACCCTGTAGAGCCTTTATAATGATCACATAAAATCCTAAATAGCAGGATCTTTTTCATTTTTTTTCAAGCGAGGGAATTTTCATTTGAATTTAAACCTATTAAGAAAATAACCAACACTAACCCCCTCCCCCCAAGTAAGTCATCAGCATGAGTGTTTTTCACTGGGAAGTAAATCTACAGACAAAGGGAAAAAAAAAAAAGTCCCCAAAAGAAGTGTTTACAAAGAAAGTGGTCTAAGCAGGGAGGTTTGACAGTACTGTCATTAACGCACATGAAAGTCCATACAGCCTAAAAACCATGTGACAAACCCACAACAGAAACATACACTCACACATTTCATCATGGTCCTCGCATCACTCAATGCCACGTCCATCAACTGTACCCTCCAAAAATCCTTAACACATAATACTTCATAACATTTAAGTGTTTACCATTCTCATAACATGTTACAAGTGTATACTTTTTGCTTGATTTATAGGGGATAAATCAGAAGTATCATGACATAACCCTACAATGTTCTGGCATGTTCATATATCTGTCTTACATATTCAGACTTCCACTATTCTCTCCATACACCTGCTTCCAATTATTCCTCTCCATACACCTGCTTCCAATTATTCTTCTCCATACACCTGCTTCCGATTATTCCTCTCCATATACCTGCTTCCAGTTATTCCTCTCCATACACCTGTTTCACCACTAACTCTTCTCCAGCTTTCAAATTTCACAGATATCCATGTATGCTGAGAAAAAAAAAAATGGCTGGTAAAATGGAGTCCATTTTAATTTGGAGAGTCCTAGTATTGACAAAATGATGAAAAAAAAAAAAAAACCACACAGATAAGGAGACTATGTGTGTGGCTAAAATGAAGGGGTTTCAACAGGGATGGCCTTTACATCTTCATCCTCACTGATCTCCATTAAACAAGTTTAAAGTCAATTTATGCCCTTGCCAAGGTTCTGTTCGGTTTGCTGGTTATTGGCAAGTTCGTGGTGGCACCCTCCAAAGGGAGAGCTAACTCTCATTGGCTCCGCAACTTAACAATTATTGTCGTCAGAAGGGGAATTAAGAGGTGGTGTCCTGCCAATGTTAGATCTGAACAGGCACCGCTGAACGCCACCAAAGTGACTGGGCAGCAGTGGAGTAATCTTCTCTGGTGCGCTGCCTCATGACGACTTCAAACCGAAGCTCCTTGTGCAATGACGGTGCTGGGGGTGGGCAGGACAGGCCAGCCTTGACTATGGACAGGAAGCTGGGATGTGCGGCGTGGACGCAGAGCCAGTGAGGTGGTACAGAAGATGAGAAAGCAAAAAGAAACAAAAAACACACATAAAACAAAACAAAAAGAAAAGAAAGTAAGTTTGATTCAGCGCTACAGGTTTGAACAAGTATACTGTTCAGCTGAGTGACAGTGATAGTTGACTGTCCATTTTTACAGGACTGAAAACTGGTTAGTGGCAGTGGTACTGTTGAATCGATCATGACTAAGGTAACTGTAGACTGTGCAAATAAGCTTGAACTCGCTTCACGCTTCAGTGGCAGTGGGTGGAATGACCCATGGTTCGGCAGGTCAGCTTCAAACTTAGTCAAGGATTCCAGACTTTTTACAAGTGACCAATACAAAAACAGACATTCACAGCAACCTGCATTTACTACTAGACTTTCATGCAAACTATGGCGAGTAACATACAGCCAAGATTTTTGTTTGGTGATTCTGTTTCAAAGTTTAGGTTTGACGCTTGAAAAAAAACAAGTTCATGCTTGCAGAAATATACCACGAAGAACATTTGGCAGTTAATGCTACAGCGCTGCACGTCCAGCCTGCAAACCTCAAAAACACAAGGCAAAACCTGGAGCTGGAAATGGGGAGTCTGTGAGATGAAGAGAAAGAGAGACGGAGTTAAACTTGTCCAAGTCAGCGTACAAACACCAGGATGAACGAACTATCACGCCGTCATGACACGCACACATGCATGACAGTCTCAAACGGGAGGGTTAAGTTGTCATGTTGATGGTAGCTGATGGCGGCTACATCCTTGCAACAAATTCAGGACAGGTGAAGGCATCCATACCATCTAGCCAAATCAAAATCTATCCTGTAACTCGTATTGGTTCTGAATTTTCGGGCTAATTACACTTTCTGACTGGACAATTTTTACGCTAAATCCAGACCAGTCATTGCAAATGGCGGATGCCCAAGTTACATACTCAGACGACAGCACCAGCATCGACATGAATCTGACAGAAAGAGCCGATTCTTTCAGAAAATTTACCATAAAAACGAAGTAACTGAAGTGTTTCATCCTGACTTTCATTTAAAAATGAATTTACTTTTGTGAAAAAAAAAAAGGAGACTGACACTGATAGCTGTTACCAGAGTTGAAAATCTCAGGTCAGTTAAACTTTCACGCTGTGATAAAGCTACATCAATTTGAATGTGAAACTGCATGCCGAAAATGCGGGACTATTGTGTTCTAATGGCCATCTGCAATTATTTTGGACAAACAGCAATGACTTAGTGGAGTTTTGAATCGCCGGCTAAGGGTCCAATCTCTAGTCATAGAATGATTTGTCTAACTGGTGCTTTGATCCTTTCGATATTTAGAAAGAAGTGAACTTAAACAAAAAATAGTAAACAAGTAGGGTAACTTTTGCTCCCATAAGAAAACCTAAACACAGAGTAACTTTTTTTTTTTTTTTTTTTTTTTTTTTGCTGTCCCAACCTCTGCGCCACCCCAGAGGCAGTGCACCCACGCCGCTCATTCCGACACCCTGTCCACAGCCACGGCCCGGTCAGCCCCGCCGCAGCCCCGGCACCGGCAATCCACAGGCAGCAGTCAATGTTAAGTCGTCAGGAGGCAACCCACCGGAGGAGACACTGCACTGCTGCGAGTCACTTCAGTGGTGTTCAGTGGCGCCTGTTCTGATCTAACATACGCAGGACACACCTACTAAGCCCCCTACTGACAACAATAATTGCTTAGTCGCGGAGCCGGCGTGAGTGAGCTCTCCCTCCGGAGGGCGCCACCACGTCCATCCAACGACAGCCCCCATGGACTCGCCGATACCGGTGACCCCGACGGAACCAAACCAAGGCCACAGACGCGGAGAGGACATCGAAACTGAGGTCACCATGAGAGCAGGGCATGAAGGGCCACAGAATTTGAGACTTTTTTTTTAATGCTGATCGATGAGAATGAGGATGATTATGATGATGCTACGGATTTCCATTTCGGTCTGAGACTACATGACAGGGCTGTACTCTACGCTTCCTTTCATGATATATCCCGGCGTCAACCAGGCCCGAGAGATACAGACACCTGCAGTGTTGGTCAGGAAATTGAGCAACACTCTCAGAAACGCATCCATTAAGTGGATGAAACTCGACTGTGTGGTCCCAGTCTTCCCAACTGAGTCCGCAGCAAAACTCAACTCTGGGTAGGAGCCGGTCGGGGCAGAAAAACCCACATGACTTCTGATGGGATTCGAACCCACGACCTCCCAGCCGAGAGTCCACAACGCTAACCACTTCGCCACGGCGGCTGGTAACACAGAGTAACTTTTATTCAAGACTGGCACAGCCTTTTGAACTTGAATAAAGTCAGACAAATACAAAGGCGAACAATCTAATAGTAGGGGAAAAAATCAAGCGCAGGCCAACAACTCAACTGTCCTCATAGTAATAACTTGGCAAAGATTTGGACTTAAGAGGGGGGGGAGGAGGGAGGGGGGGGAAGGTCAAAGATGGAGAAACTGGGAACATCAAATTAAGAAAATATATTATAGATATGAAAAAATGTCATATTTAATTTCATTTTCTGTCAACAAACTGAATTTGATTGTTTCTCACCGTTTGGTTTCCAATTAGTTAGAGTCAAAACATTATTTGAATTCTGATGTCAGTTAAATTTGTTTCAGTTATATTCAGAATCTTTATCAATTTCCAGTACTGGTTTTGAAAAATAATGTAAACTGTATGTTGTTTAACTTCAGGTCTGATAATATGTGAAGCTGAAAGATAAACAGAACATAATTCATATTTCAACAAACATGACATCTTTGGTATCCACTTGCTTCACAAAATCTAGCACAACTTAAATATTCTAACTTAGATAAAAAAAAAAGACTTTCTCTGTAAGTAAATGGACTAATTTCCATCTTATTAGCATATATCTGTTCCTTTCAAAGAAAATGGTAATCTTGCAAAACCCCATTTACCTTCACCAGCCAATGCTGACTTTCAAAGTGATTATATCGCTTTTACTTTGTTCTCAATAGCTGAATCACCGATATGGTATCAGACAAAACTGATCTCTCTTTCTAATCATTTGTATTACCCGCTCATAAAAGAGCAATGCAAAAGAGCATTTTTTCAGAGATAAAACTTATCCCTCTTTCTAATCATTTGTACTACCTGCTCATAAAAGAGGAAATCAAAAGAGCATTTTCCATCAGAACCTCCAAACTATGACACTCTCAAATCCCTCCGATCTCACTGTGCAGATCTGAACTGGCTACCTTGAGGCCCGAGAGAGGCAGACCTCACACAGTGCTTCGTCAAACCCCTGTTAACCAGGTGTGGCCGGTATTGACAGGTTCCACTGTGTTGCAGCTCACCTCGCAGAGAGCCAGAAGGTAGCTGGGCTGGGCCTCCCCCACATCTCCGTCCCTGTGACTGAAGGAGCGGATACCCTGGGTGGACACCTGGCAGATCTCCCGCTTAACCACCCGGTCAAACTTGGTTGGCCTGGCCACTGTCAAAACACACCTGAACACTTAGCCATCGCACCTGCCGGGCTAATACGATCTACCTTTCGTATGCATCGTTTTTGCACCTTGTCAAAATATCATCGAATTTACCCCCGTGTGAAAGCACACCTGTCGTATATCATTTGGTGTAGTTTTTTGTGTGCTAAAGTGTGGATTTCAAGTTCTATCTTCACAAATGTGACGTCTAATCACATGACATGGTACTAGCTGTGTTTGCTTTTTTGCACTTAAGTGTAAACTTAAAAGATCTGTCTTCACGTAAGTGATGTCTGGTCAACACAACATGGTAACTGTCAATAAAATCTTAGGAAAAGCACACCTAGCTGCACTGTCCACACACATCTGTACACTTAGGAATTTTCTGCACACAGTAGATCTATCATAGTCAGCACCTTACTGTGAACAGAAACATTACACACTTATGCAGATCCATCTTCAAGCAAACCTATCAATACATACATCCATTATATAGCATTCTATGAAATCTGGCAGATTTTTGACAAAATAAAAATAAAATTTTCAAATCGAGGCCTTTTACAGTTGTCTTCTATTCTCCTTTAACTCTTTTATCCCTACAACCTAGTTTTCTGGTTTGCAGAAATCCTACCCTGCCTTCCTGCAGCCGGAAAACTGGGCAGCACAATCCCCTCCTTTCCTTCCTGCAGCCCGGAAAAATCGGGTCTTGCGGTAACTTCGCACAAGTTGCGTTATCGGTACACGTCATGACCGGGTCACTCGCGTGGCAGTGTTTATGAATGGAATGGATGCCAGACGGCCTCTGCAGCATGGGAAAGTGGTTGCCGCTCTATTCTGGCCAGTTTGCTACCGCATACATGGCAGTTCTCATTTTACACTTTTTTTTTCCTCTGTAAATCCAGGAATGAAGGGAATACTCGTATCATAAGAATCTAGGAACAAGAGGAAGTAATGGTTCACAGAAAAGTAGGAATGAAAGAGTTTTAAAGAAGAACGGAAGACACAGTTACAGAGGCCATCATCATCATCGTGGCCATCATCACTTACTCTCCCGACAGCGATCGGCCATCATCTCTGGAGTCTCAGTCTGCTCCACCCTGGCCACCTTGTACCCCTTCTGGATCAGGGCATCGGCGTAGCGGCTGTAGGCGATCTCCGGGAACCCCGAATGGGCGTGTTCTCCCTGAACAAAGTCATCTTTCTCAGTCTGCAAGTTCAGCCTTCAAAGCTGTAAGCATGTGTTTTTTTTTTAAATGGGGAGTAGGTAATGCCACTATCAATAATTTTGTGAACAATAGCAGTAGTCTTGCAGTATTCAGAGACAAGAAACACACACACACAAAACCCACACCACACACACACACACACACACACACACACACACACACTTTAAATAGCTTTTCTGCATGGTCAGCTTTTACTGCTCAGATCTGTGATTGGTGCCGGCAAAAAACACATCCTTTGTGGAGAGACACAAGAGTCAAGTGAACAAGATGAACTCGGTTATCATCGAAACTTCACTGAGCACTAAATTCAAAGCTGCTAATTTCATACTTTCTGCAGAGGGCTCTTCTCCCTTAAGGCTGCTTTCTTGTTTTTGATTTTTTTTGCGTCACGAAAAGACCATTCCTGCTTGATGATTAATATACAAAAATAACCTGTCACATGAACTGCACAGAGTTTCACTTGCTTACAGGTCTGAGACCCAGGGCACAATAATGACAACAAAAGTAACAGGGAGAGTTTATCACAGAGCGATGCTTGAAGCCAAAAGGTACTCATTCCATCACTTTCAGCAACCACAATTCATATGAAGAAGCCGTGACAGACATCTGGGAAATGAGGGATCTCCAAATTTCTGGCTCCTCAGTCATTGGCAGCATGATAAAGACGTAACCAGTCCAGTCCTTTCTGTTATACAACCAGGACTTCTTCAATCTGCCTCTGGGACACCCACCCACACACGTCCTGTATCAGGCTACATTGCAGCATTTTGTTATCTATATGGAGAGGATGTAAGCTGCCACCGAGAACTGACTGCTTAAAGGGACGAGGCTGATGACTGGGAAAGAAGCAACGGTGTGGAAGGGAGATTATTTACGAGAAAGCGGGCAAGGAGAATGAACAGAAAGATTCTGTGAGTAGGCAGTTGTACGCCGATGGGCTTTCAGGCTTCTACGTGGACTACACAGAGTAAAATATCTATCGATGACAGTAAATATTTTGTCCTGTATTAGTAACCCTTAATTTTTTTCTGTGGTATATCATCCTCATTTTCACCGTTTCCATGTTACAATACCACTAACCTTCGTATAAATCAGACCCAGCTGTTTTTATATCACACTACTAACCTTCATATACGCCAAATTCAGCTCTTTCCATGTCACACTACTGACCTTCATATACATCAGACCCAGCCGTTTCCATGTCACACTACTAACCTTCATATACATCAGACCCAGCCGTTTCCATGTCACACTACTGACCTTCATATACATCAGACCCAGCCGTTTCCATGTCACACTACTGACCTTCATATACATCAGACCCAGCCGTTTCCATGTCACACTACTGACCTTCATATACATCAGACCCAGCTGTTTCCATGTCACACTACTAACCTTCATATACATCAGACCCAGCTGTCTTCACGTCACACTAACCTTCATATACATCAGACCCAGCTGTCTTCACGTCACACTACTAACCTTCATATACATCAGACCCAGCTGTTTCCATGTCACACTACTGACCTTCATATACATCAGACCCAGCCGTTTCCATGTCACACTACTGACCTTCATATACATCAGACCCAGCCGTTCCATGTCACACTACTGACCTTCATATACATCAGACCCAGCTGTCTTCACGTCACACTACTAACCTTCATATACATCAGACCCAGCCGTTTCCATGTCACACTACTAACCTTCATATACATCAGACCCAGCTGTTTCCATGTCACACTACTAACCTTCATATACATCAGACAGACCAGCTTTCTTCACGTCACACTACCGACCTTCATATACATCAGACCCAGCCGTTTCCATGTCACACTACCGACCTTCATATACATCAGACCCCAGCCGTTTCCATGTCACACTACCGACCTTCATATACATCAGACCCAGCCGTTTCCATGTCACACTACTAACCTTCATATACATCAGACCAGCTTTCTTCACGTCACACTACCGACCTTCATATACATCAGACCCAGCCGTTTCCATGTCACACTACCGACCTTCATATACATCAGACCCAGCCGTTTCCATGTCACACTACCGACCTTCATACATCAGACCCAGCCGTTTCCACGTCACACTACCGACCTTCATATACATCAGACCCAGCCGTTTCCATGTCACACTACTGACCTTCATATACATCAGACCCAGCTGTCTTCACGTCGCACTACTAACCTTCATATACATCAGACCCAGCTGTCTTCACGTCACACTACTAACCTTCATATACATCAGACCCAGCCGTTTCCATGTCACACTACTAACCTTCATATACATCAGACCCAGCCGTTTCCATGTCACACTACTAACCTTCATATACATCAGACCCAGCTGTCTTCACGTCACACTACTAACCTTCATATACATCAGACCCAGCTGTTTCCATGTCACACTACTGACCTTCATATACATCAGACCCAGCTGTCTTCACGTCACACTACTAACCTTCATATACATCAGACCCAGCTGTCTTCACGTCACACTACTAACCTTCATATACATCAGACCCAGCTCCTCCACACCAACAGTGGAATCCATGTGAAACAGCTCATAGAATTTCCCCATCTGTACAGTCAAAATCATCACAGTTTTTGATCATCATAACCCAGTCGACCACTCTGAGCCTTTTCAGAGCTGTCAAACTCATACGGGACGGAAAAAAAAAAAAAAAAAAAAATCATACCCTTGAAAAAGTTAACATCTTGAACAACAAAAAAAATAGAGGCTATATCCTGAAAATACGAAAAAAAAACCCAATTAATTCAAGACAAGGGAGCTAAATATTGGCGTCCTGAAGTCAGCTAAGGCCTGGCCCTACTGACAGCTCCAGCCATCTACTGAACTTCTCAGTTCAAAGTTATGGGATAAATGCATTAGACATCAACAAGAAAATCTTAATTTAACAGGAAACAAATGCATAACAACATACCATCAGGGCAAACAGACACCACTGACGGGACAGCTAGTGTCCTCCCTGGACTAAACTAGCATTCGCTTATTCTTAATAGCGTTATCAAACCATCAGCAAAAGCCTAATAAACTAGAACTCGATGCGCTTTTTAGTCATTTGAAAAAAAAAAAAAAAAACTTCTGATACTTTTTCAACTATGGCATGTTCCTTTAGAAGACCTGTCGATTCTTGAAAAACAGCAACATAAATGTATCAAATTCATCATAAAAATAGTAACAACAACAACAACAAAAAATCATACATTCACTGTCACTTCTGTTGCCAGTTTTCCTCATCATTGAGGTCACAATCCATAAACAAACAGCTAATCCACCTCTCCTGCGATCAGTCTTCTCATGTTTCTAAGCTAATGATAACACTTTAAGTAACAAAAAAAAAAAAAAAAAAAAAAAAGAAAAAAAAAAGAGGAAGAAAGTGTATGAACACTGATGAAAAATTGCAAATTTCCTGCGTTAAACAGAACTTTGTTTCGTTTTCTGGTAAACACTGTGGATTCACTAGAGACGTCAACATGGAGTTGTAAAAAGAGTTTAGGGCTCATGTTTACTGACCTTGAAGAACAGAACGGTGTCATAGTGTCTGCTTTTCATCTCCCACCACTGGCGCATGCCCTACAAGAGACAAAGCAAACAATCGTTGAACTAATAAACAGACAAAGCAAACAATCGTTGAACTAATAAACAGACAAAGCAAACAATCGTTGAACTAATAAACAAAGCAAACAATCGTTGAACTAATAAACAGATAAAACAAACAATCGTTGAACTAATAAACAGACAAAGCAAACAATCGTTGAACTAAGAAACAGACAAAGCAAACAATCATTGAACTAAGAAACAGACAAAGCATATAATCGTTGAATTACTAACACACAAAAACAAAGCTGTCTCAAATTCACAAAGTGTAGCATTTTAAAATTCTTTCAGTGTTCCTTTCTAAAGATAAGCAAATCACTCATATGCAGTATCACAACTCAGACTCAATAGCTCTGTGACTTTCAGTTGTATTTCACTTCAAACACAATATGACGGTGGACTAAGAAGATGAAAAATCTTGCCAATTATCGCCTAATTTTGACATGAACTATAAAAAAGCAATGGCCAACAACAAAACCAATCCATAAGGCGGTAAAATCTCCACTGTCTTTAGTGATTTTTCTTTTTGCTTTTTTTTTTTTTCTCCTCCTTATTGATCTTGGCCTTTTTTGACAAAACGAGTCCACAATCGAAAGATCTGCATTATCTTGGATCTGTTTAAGCCACTGTTTAGTCCGTTGAGACACTTTTATTTTTGGCATAATCTTTTGTCTCAAAGAGCAGCGGCATAGCGCTGTGGTGAAAACTGCCCAGGGTACACCTAAAGTGCAGCACTTGACATCTATTCAAATGATTTCTTTTCACACGACGAAATGGTTCCAAAGCAAGGTGCAATAAAACCAAAATGACACCCTTCCTTCTCCTCCTCCTTTTCACGAAGATCTCAGCGTCTTACCTCCCCTTCTTCTTACATCCCTCTCCCTTGACTTCTCTTCTTATTTTTAGGACCAAGTGGTTCCGCCATTTCAACGCAAACATTATGCATAGGTGTCAACTTATACGGTTTTCCCGTATTGCTGTATGGGAAACCTACGATTTCGGGTCTGTACAGCCGTACGCAAGTTTCAAAACGGGTAAAATTGATTTCGAAACTTTGGTGATCACAGTAAGTAATGATGTACTCCTGACTTCAATGGACTAATGATGTTGATAGGAGTGGAAAGTGCACAGAATAAATTGGTCTGTGACTTTGATGATGGACTCATGATGTTGGTAAAGTGGAAGAGTATGTAAAGAGCGAGTTTATAAACAGTTTTAATTCTGCATCATAGTCAGTGTTTTTCACTATAAGGTGTGTGAATTGATCTACAAACTGTGTCAAGTGATGCATTCTGCTGGAATGAAGAGGGAGATTCTGTTGGAGGGGCAAGTGTCATTGTTCTTTAAAAACTGTCTTACACTGCCATTTGTTTCAAGACGTTCTGCCTGATACTGAGTATTACATTGTATTCGCAGCAATTTTTGTTTATGCTTTTGCGCGTTTTCCGTAATGTACAAGGTTTTGGGCTCGGAATAAGGGAAAAGTACTTTTCAATATGGGAAGTTGTAAAATGAGGAAAATTGGGTTGACACCTATGCATTATGACAAACTAAATATGTTTTATTTGTTTTGTTTTCATTTATGTTTTCTACATTCATATAAAAAAAAAACACACATAGACAGAAAAAAATGTCCTTTGCATAAACTTTTGGTCTTGCGTTAGTGAGATACTGCCGACTCCTAATGAAAGGCATGCACAAACAATCACTGAACTTCATAGATCTGAAGCAAGCATTTCCAAACTCTTCTGGGATCAACACTGCCTTTCAGCAGAGCTACACTCCTACCTACCGGTGTCTGTTGGTTGAGGAAGTTCTCTGGCACATACAATGTCCGTGGATCATAGTCAGGATCTGAAGGTGTCTTTTTACTGGCATCTCTGCAAAACAGCACAGTACAATGCACAATATATAACACCACTGTTCATAAACTAAAGCTATAATGAAATTAACCTTTTACATGAAAGAAAAAAATGTGAACACATCTTTCAAAGCATTTCAGCACTTTCCGAATATAATTCAATACTGCTCATCTTTTTTTTTAAAGCAAAGAAGATAAAAGAAATTCTACCCATCAGCTTCTGTCACATAACTTTGCATTGAAAAATAATGTCTCCATAAGTGGCACTATCTGTTTTTGTCAGTCACATTTCAGATACATGGAGAAAAATTAATTTTTTTTTCGTTTTTAAAGTTTACATTGTGAAAATTTTTTGTTTTTTTTTTTGAAGATTATCTCAGAGGTAATAAAAATGGCACCTGTAAGAACTAAAGAACCCTCATCACATTTGGTCTTCACACTGAACCTTTCCCAAATAATCTGTCTGGAAACAGAAAGGGAAGTGATCCCTTGAAAGGCAGACTGGTAGCTGAAGATGGCAGATAGACAGACGGCCAGTTAAAAGAGTTCACCACAATATTTCTGATAGAAAACCACCCTTGCCGGTGATTTCAATCTTTGTAAGCACTTCAACAAATCCGTTGACAACTCCTACAAATCATTTCTGAAATCTGCAAGACGTTCACAGACAAGAGAAGGGACAGAGCCCTCCCTTTCACTTCAAATGAAAGTAAGAGCCAGGCTTGTCAGAATAAAACCTGTTTCTTCAGTCTGCTCTTGTATCAGTTTGGATACATTACATTTATAAGATATCAACAAATACAGACACATGAACAACACACTACGTCCACCACTGCATTTCTGTATAAAATTAGGCATGATTTAGACTTGCAGATGTTTGGTTATCTCTTTAGACCAGAGCTTCATCAGCTCGTAGGAAGTTCAACATCTAGGAAATTAAATGGGAGGATATAGACATGTAATGTTTAAAATTAAAAAAAATAGTAATCAAATGGTCAAGTCCTACCATTCTTTCCAACTGACAATTTACCATTCAGCAAGCTTTTCACAAGTCATCTGTTACTTCGTGTCCGGAATAGCTCAGTGGTTGAGTGCATGACTCGTACCCATGGTGATCCTGGGGTTGCGGGTTCTAATCTCTGCCGGGCTGTTTCGGTACAGGGGGATTTTTCCCTTAGAATAAACATCGGTTCGGACTCCATTTCCCATACAGTCCTTCAAATCATAATAAACCGAAGTTCAAAGTGTGAACACATGCACTACATCTTGCACACACATAAAATCCTATCATCAACTTTCGGAAGAGAAAGCCAGTTTTGTCACTGGTATGGATGACACGTTACACATAGCATGCACCCTGCATGAGAAATGGAAAGAATGAAGGAAATAAGGAAACTGAACGATATTGACTTGATGACACGGGAAATAACTGAATGAAGGCCAGCTGGCAGCTCTTCAGTCGGCACTACCCCGGTAGGCAGCCCATTGTGTAAACGAGTGTGGATTGTAAAGCGCTTAGAGCTTGGTCTCTAGCCAAGGATTGGCGCTATATAAGTATTCATAAAAATAAGAATAATATAATAAAGCCAGTAACTGAGTAAAATATGTTGGGCCCTCAGCCTCCTAGTTATCTACAGCCACACACACACACACACACACACACACACACACACACACACACAGAGGAAAGGCAGAGCAAGTAGATTAGGGACACAGCTAATGATTTATAGTACAAGACTCTCACCAAGGTTACATTAATAGTGTGGAGGTCACCTTCGCTTAACCTTGTGCACACACAACAAATCAATCCTCCTTTAGACATAAAAGTCAGCATGCAGGCACAGTCACACAAATATGTCCACATACACACACACATACAGGTGGTCTAAAAGTGTGTCCACATACACACACACATACAGGTGGTCTAAAAGTATGTCCACATATACACACACATACAGGTGGTCTAACACAAGGGGCGGTCACATGCACAGACCTGATTTTGTCCGGCTTCAAGAAATCCAGTTTGTTGTGAAGGAAAGAACTCGCATCAGACTGGCTGCTCTCCCCTGCTGATCCCTGCACCAAAAAGTATGATGGGAATGTTTATGATGATCAGACAATCGACAACCTCTTTCTCGAAAACTTCGTATTAAAAATGTTTCCTTAACCTATATAAATATGGTGGCTATAGTTCTTTTCATGCGACTGTTTGGTTCAAATCATATGCAACAGTCCAAATCTGAAACAGCGCAAATAAGCTAGAGTATTTCGCCGTTACAAAATCCTTCGGGGGAAATTTTGGCGAGGTGCTGGGGGAGTGAATAGGGAGAGAAGGGGGGGGGGGGGGGGGGGGGGAGGAGGAGTTGTTGGTGAGATTTCTTCTGTTCAGTGAGATTTTCCCTTTCTGCACTCTCTACGCCATAGACAGTCATTTCAAAAAAAAAAAACTGACATTTACTGCTAGAAACACAGAGCATAATAATACACACCCCAAGCAGTCCCCAGCAACCAAACAGTATTAGAATTGCAATGCATGACAATGCCACATCACCTGAACCAACTGACAATAAAACGAATCTTTCAGGACTGACGTCCAGTCTTCACTCTTGTTCTCTGTTAATTTTCCCGCTACTCTTTTTCTGAAAACAATATGAAAACACAACAACAACAACAACAAAACCTACAGATACTGGCAAGATCAAACTCTCAAACGATTTTCCATGGATTTTTAAAAAAGCGTCAAACTTGCTATGGCTCTAAAGGCTACTCGGAGCCTGTGGATTCAGGAGAATGTTATGTTTTTCACTGACCATGAGACATTACATCTAGAACAGCCTGAAAAAAAAATCATCTTTTAATCTGACAAAAAAGTATTCTTCCCATAATCAATAAAACCGCAGGTGTGGCAAGACAGACATGAACGATCTTCACTTTCACTGGCTTTCACTTTCAATTTCCAATAGCGCCATTTAACTGTATGATTTTTTTTAGCCCTGACCAGCATCTACCCAAGGTTGAGTCTGGTTCAGGCTCAATTGGGAAGACAGTAGAATTTCATCCACTGACTGGATGCGTCTCTGAAAATGTAGCTCAAATTTCCTGACCAACACAAGTGTCTGTGTCTCCAAGGTCTGCCACATGCCATCATGTGATATGAAAGTAAGCGAAGAGTACAGCCCTGTCATGCAGTCTCAGACCTTCATGGAAATCTGTAGCATCATCTTCATCATCCTCACTCTTACAAAAAAATGTCTCTAGTTTTGTGGCCATCCGTGCCCTGCTCTCATGGTGACCTCAGTTTCAGTTCTCTCTCCATGTCTATGCCCTTGTTGAGGTTCTGTTGGGGTCACCGTCAGCAAATTCATGCCAGTGTCAGCAAATTCATGTTGGACAGACACGGTGGCACCCTCCTGAGGGAAAGCTCACTCACGATGGCGCTCTGCCACTAAGCAATTATTGTCGTCAGTAGGGGCTTTGTATGTGATCTCTTGCGTATGTTGGATCAGAACAGGCGACACCAAACACAACCAAATTAACTTGACAGCAACGCCGAGTCTCCTCTGGTGGGTTGCCCCATGGCTTGCCAATGACTGGTCCCTGTGGATTGCCAGCACCAGGGCTATGGTAGGGCTGGGCCAAGCTGTGACTGTGGACAGGCAGCCAAAACGATCATCAAAGGTGCGTCACTGAAGCAGGCAACGAAGAAGGGATAAAACTTTATACATCTGTTATGATTAGGGAAAAAAAAAAAAAAAAAAAAAAGGGGGGGGAAAAAAAGATCAGATATGAACTAAGCTCACAGAGTCTGGCGCAGAGAACAGCGACAGCTTGGACTTGGTGGCAGAGCTGACGATGGTTGGAATGAGCTCTTGCTAGCGCTTGGGGTCAAACTGGAGGGAGGTGATGTCGTCTTCCCGTCTCTCCCTGATGTTTTCTTCTTGACGTTCTTCTGGAAAGAGTAGCAACAGCCGGTGAGCAGCAAAAAGATTCTTTTCTATTTGTTTAAATTACATGTTGACCTGTCTCCTACACCGGTGACAGAATAAAACAGGCAACCTCTAGAGAAAAAAGGTCTTCACTTCCTTTCAGAATTGCTCGAGGGAGCAGGTCACGCGAGTCAAGGAAGGTAGGAAAGCCTTGACCCCCACATCACTTACAGCACCTATCTACCTTGGCTGACGTCATGTGATCAATGGTCTACCGACGACAAAGAGTATTCGCATGTAGAAAGACTAGCACTAGTACTAAATATATGCAATAGATATTCTTACAGACCATGACCTCCACTTATTTTGTTAGCTGGTTCGACTGAGTACAAAAAAACACATTCTTTGACACGCGTCAAGAGTTGAGGGATATCTGACCTTGTAGTAACTGCAGTACAAGTTATCTTCAAACCCAATTCGTCAGCCCATTTTGGCACAAACTCATGCCCTCTCTCTGTTTTCGTTTTTTCTCCTCCTCCTTTCCCAATATTCTTGGGCCTGTATTCGCTGCTATTGTTCCTATGTCTCAACTTGTTCAAGAAGTATACATATCCAAAGGCGATTTTGCTTGTGTGAACAAGAACTGTCACTCTTCGGTCAATGCACACCAGGTCACAACCATGATTACTAAACCCCACACACACCACCATCGTTAATTCCACAAGTGCACTTACAGCTGAAGAACTTCCTTTTCTAATTTTTTTTTTAAAGTTCATCACACTCCTCATATTTTTGCTGAATGTATATGTGTACAAAATAAAGTAAACTTGTATAGTAAACATTTCTAGAATTTCTAGTCCTGTTTTCGCATATTTTTGCTGACTGCGTATGTGTACAAAATACAGTAAACATGTGTGGGTAAACATTTCTAGAATTTCTAGTCCTGTTTTCCATACGATTTACTATAGAAGAATTTCCCAGCATTCCTCACCTTCACTGGGGAGTCAGGTTCTGATGCCGATTCTGGTTCAGACACGTCATCTTCGTTCACCCCACTGCTGCAACTTTCATCGTCGTCGTCATCTTCCGACTCACTGGGCTTAAAGTCATCACCTGTATGAAAAAAAAAAAAAAAGAATGAGAAAGAAAAAGTTGAATTTCAAGACTCTGTGTCTCAACTGCTCAAAAATGACCTGGTTGTTAATCTCTTAGTTTAGTGAAGAATTTGCTCAAGATTAGTTGGTAAATAAAGTTTAAAGGGAGTGATATCTTACCTGAGGTTAAGTTTAGTATGTATGTAAACAAAGATGAAAGCCTCAAAGAAGTCGTTTTTTTTTTAACTGACAAGTTTTCTTGTTATTTCATACATTAAATTTCTTAATCAATTTGCTTGAGCATCAGACAGTATCAGGAACAGGTACTGAATTCAGACTTTCCAAATTCTACAAGACATTGGAGGAAAAAAAAAAACAACACTTTTTTCATGCTGTCTGATGCTCTTAAAGAATCTGGTGGTTACGTACATATGACACTGAAAAAAATATTGAATACAGTAGTGAAAAGGTTAACAGGGATGAAATTTTCATCGAGAGGGTCTTCATGTAAAGGTTCCCCGTTAAAACAAGATGATTCAGAAAGAAATAATTATGTTCAATTCATGAAGGAACCCAAAGATGTTGAAAAGATAGGATAAGTATCTCGCCTTGCTTTCCTACTCTTTGCCTACTCTACTGGGAGTCTCACTGATCGGCACAAGTCACAGTCAAGTGTAAGGCACCATAGCCACCATCTGCCACAGGAGAATTACTCAACTGGCTGGACCTTTCTCTGATGACCTAGAATGCCAGCCCGTTGTAGTCTACTTTTCAGAAAGATCGGTCTGCGGCTTGTACAGAACCTTTACCCGCTTGAGAACAACCAAGTGTGCAGCTCACACACCTGACATTATCAGCAGTGAAGTATGGCATACAACCCCCTCCCTGAACAGACTGTGGTGAGTGCCTTCAATATGTGCAACAGAACTCTTAATTAAAGATTAACGTATCTAACCTATTTCTTCTAGTATCTGTGACAAAAATTTCGACTCTGATTTGTCATCACTAAGACAAACAAAAACAAAACACAAACAAAAACAAACAAAAAACAAAAACAAACAACAAATTTCACACTGACCAGAATCTTCCTCAGCACTGTCTGGTTCCATGATTCTGCGTCGCTTGGGTTTGGTAGCACTGTGTCGTGTGTTTTCTGGTGCGTTTCTTTGAAGGCGTGTTGTCTTTCTTTGTTGGGCTTGCTTCCTTCCTTGTCTGCATCATCGAAAGACGTCGTGTCCTATCTTAACCTTTTCTTTTTCCCATCCTCAATAGTCATCACAAGCACTTATCCATGACTATGTATGCGTGTATGCGTCTGTGTGTAAGTGTGCATGCACGCATGTATGCATGCATGTGCCTGTGTGGGGTGTGCAAGTGTGTGTGTGAGTGATTTGCAAAGGTTACCGTGTTACCTCCTTTATTACCTTTGTCAAAGAAGTTATGTTTATACCTTGTCTATTTGTCTGTCTGTCAGTGGAAAGATGGAATATGAAGAGGGAGGGAGACCAAGGGCGATTATGACATAGCATATCAACACAAGTTAAAATAAAAATTCATCTGTGCAAATTGTTGACAATGTCAACGATGTTTTTTTCATGCATCAAATTTTCTTTTTTTCAAATAAAGGCATGGCTTGACTCTGCATGTGTAACATAACAGACTTTTGTATGGAAACACATCTTGTAATCATCAACAGCTTTGATTTTTGTAACAATGTATGCATAACCAGTCACCTTAATAATATGGAGACTGTAAGTCCATAATGAGTTCACAAAAAATGCTTTATGAAGTGAGTACTACTAATTCATAATGTGCATGCAATGTTCACGCTCTCTATTATTTGAAAGCATGTGTGAAATCTCACTGAAGATAACATTTAGGTTGAACATTAATGTATACCTTCTGCTCAACAAAACAGCAACAAACAGCAATAAAAGATAAAAAAATAGCTATCAGGCTAAACGGCAATACCTACATGTTGATGGTGACACTATGAGAGAGAGAGTGAGAGAGAAAACACAAGACTACGAGATCTTCCGTGTGTACCTTGCCCGCTTTGTTTTCCTTGATGCTGTCATCGTTTTTCGTCAGACATCTCTGCATCAAATATGTCAGCTGAAAAAACAAAAATTCAGAGGTCAGTATTTCCTTAGTGAGATACATTCGTCATTAATTTCATCAACTGGAAGTAAAGCTCCTGTCAGATTGTTCCATGCACTAAGACAATTAAAAGAACACGATCCGTCACTTGCATTCTGTTTACTCCTCGCAACTCTGCTGTTACAGAAAAGTCCTTAATACAACGGATGACGTATTTATGAATACCTCCCCATCTGTGACCTCCCCCCACCCACCCTCCACAACCCTAATGCATATACATCATGCAATCAATAATCTTTGGAAAGAAAATTCTACCTGTAAGAGTGGAGAGGTCCCACCTGTGCAAATTCAATTCAACTGGCCCACACTGCATATTCCACAAACATGATAAACACAAATAAGCCCAAGTGTTTCATTCTCTGCCCGCTCCCTTCAGCTCTGCTTTCCCCTCCTCTTGCTCTATCCCATGGCTTTGTGTGGCATTATCGATGTCAAATTCCCCACTCACTCCAGACCTGAATCTTACTGCAACTGAAAATGGGACAGGAAGCTGAGACTACACCATTATCTTTGAGGCTGATACATTCCCCAAAAATCACAGTGTTTCCACAGCAACGACTGGTCCCTCTAACAGCAAAGTCCGAGTACAGGAGTTTCTCTTTCCTTATTTCCACCAATCTTAGTTTTCAGACAAAAGTCAAATGAAGCCCTTTTCCATCCCAATCGAGACCTTGTTGATTAGCAATTGCTTGTCCAAGATTCTGCTGTTCCTGTACAGCAGCAAAGCAAATTAATGATGACAATAAGAACTAATGGATATTTGAATGCTTGATCTCTAAATAGCTCCAAAGTGCAGAGCGCCCGCACATGTACACATACATGCGTGCACGCTCAAAGGGACATCTGTGTGCGCCTATACACACACATGCATGGTCGCTAGCTTTCATACACCAACACAGAGATACATAACATGCAAATCATAGGGTGAAAAGGACCAAGTCTAGCCGTCAGTGAAAAGTGCAGTCTAAAGAGATGGCTTGAGAGAGACTTGGGAACGCCAAGAGAGAAAAGAAGTTAGTTCCATGCAGAGGAAATCTGAACAGGGAAAGAACACTCTCCAAAGGGCTAGGTATGGACATGAGGGATCTGAAGGAGACGAGTATCAACAGTGGAACAGTGGAGTCAGGAGTCAGGCTGGAGAAGACCAGAAAGATACGACAAAGCTTGACAACTCTGAGACTTGTAACCAAGTCAAGGCACGTTACAACCAATTTTTTTTTTTTGCGTAGGAAGCCAGAGAAGAGAAAAAAATGAGTCCAGCT
Source organism: Conus betulinus (assembly GCA_016801955.1). Taxonomy (NCBI): domain Eukaryota; kingdom Metazoa; phylum Mollusca; class Gastropoda; order Neogastropoda; family Conidae; genus Conus; species Conus betulinus. Next base: position 5,989 of record JADBJO010014304.1, on the reverse strand, counting down.
GTATTATTCTGTACTTTTTGTAACCAAATAAACAAGATCTCAAGACAGCAAGCAAGAAGAGAATTACAGTAATCTCGCTATGAAATGATAACAGGACAGTGTGTTTTGATCGCGTTTCCCCGATTTCTGGGCAAAACCTTATTTTCCTTCACTCTCCAGAGAGTGGTAAGAGGTTCCATGTTTTCCATCACTTTGCCCTCTCTCCCCGACACACGTACAGCCCCTGCATAACCTCATCCCCTCCCTTCATCTCTCTTCTCACACACCCTGCCATTCACAGGAAACATAACAACAGTAACGATCATATAAAAAGAATGATGAATTACGGTCCAGATCCATCATCTCAGCATCGCCATCTTCCTCTTCATCATCGTCGTCGTCTGAGGGCTGAAGATGAGCCACCAACTTCAGACGATCTTCGGTCGACATTTTGAGGGCTTGTCTGCCTCCTCTGCATTTTGACGGATCTGAGTGTTGAGCGTGTGTAGAACTGACCACCCTTCTGACATTCCGCAGCATCCAACCTTTGTATGGCTTGACATTGCTGTCAGGAAAACAATGAATCAGGTTTATTCCTGTAAGTGTAAACTGGCTGTCATTTTGTTGCAATCATATTTCATAAAAATACCTTCATGTGTTAAACACACACATCTACACACAAACTTTACATATACACACTTCCCTTCTGTTAACTGTCACAATATCATTTCTTTTAGGAATTCAAACTTTAAAGTACAGATTTTTTTTTCCCCTAACATATCAGCTCTACAATTAAAACTACCAATAAAAGTAAAATGCAGCTAATTACCTGGCCTTGATCCAAGCGCGAGTCGGCGGTGTGTCGAAGAACTGCACATGGATTTCAGGCTTCTTGCCTCCCTTTGTGTGTTTTGTTGGTGGTGGGATGGTTGCACACCAGACTCGGCCACCAGGGATACCCTGCAAGTTTCGCCCACACCAAATCTCCACAGGCAAACTCTGCCGTTTCTGCAACCAACATTACACCCCATCATTGCTGATCTGGGGTCAGGAGGGACGGGGGGAAAGGGGTGACAGCTGTGGTTAAATATCTGTGGTGAATATACACTGAGGGTAGGGACAGAGATAACAGGACGAGGGGAGAAGGAAAGACAAAGAGGAGGTGAGAGGTGGGGGGATGTTCTGGGGCGCGGGACAGAACTGACAGGGCACCGACAGGAACTGCTCAGACCTTAAATGCTAGAAACAACCTGTCATCTCACACGGGCCTACCTCACTATCAAGCCCTTCTGAGTCTTCAGTCAAACCAGGTAGAACAGATCACGCAGGACACAAGAAGGGAGCTTCAAATACTGGGCTCCAAAATAAACCTGGAGTTGAGGTGGATTTCCTCCCTATGTGGAGTTATGGACAATGCAAAAGCCGACAACCTCCCAAAGCTAAGCAGACAACAGGAGCAAACTGCCCACCAAATGTCATATGGAGAAGTCCAGACCTGTAAAAGCCAGTCTGAAAAAAAATGTAAAGACAGCGGCTGCAGACAGGACCTGGGAGGGATGGCATCTACCCACTGGAAAGTGCACGACAGGTCACCGTCTTCAGACTGACCATGATACACACAGCACCTTTTGCATTCCTTCAGGCCGAGCATCTCTCACCTGGATGGGTGCCACTGTGGCACTGGTCCACTATCAGATGTCCACATTCTCTGATCCTGTCCCATCTTGGACGCCCTGTCACACAGAATGTGGCCTGGCGATGTGGACCCCACACAGAAGCTGTGCCGACCAGTGACATGACTGAGATCGACAGCCAATTTTGTCCACAAGGCCATCCAATGTCTAGCCCCACCTTTAGACCAGGGAGTCCCAATATACACCAGTCAGAAAGCTTGATATGTCTGCATGAACTATTCATAAGCTATGAGCTCCTATCATGTCGTGTAATGGTCTGTTCATCACCTTTGCATCACCAACCCCCCTCTTGACTGACACGCTTGTGAGAAGTCGAGTTCAACATGAACGACGACGAACATCAACCTAACCCCAACCGAGTAAAAGACAGCATAAATCGACGTACTTTTGTGATTGTGTGACCACAAGCGTGGGGGTGAAGTTCTACAACTGATTGAGGATGAAGATTTTAGTGCCTATTGTGACACTAACTTGTCAGACAATTTGTATGATGACGAACATGATGAAATGGAGTTGCTGGGAACTGGAATGATGCAGGCCTTGGACACTGTCCATGTCCATGTTGGTTGTTTTGACATCAGCAGAGAGGAGAAAGCGTAGCTGGAGGCAAAATATTACAGTGTTGCTGACCCAGATTTTGAGCGAGGCACTGACCAGTCCAGTGGTTCGACAACAGAAGGGGATAAAACCTGCCACAGTTTTCGTCGTCTGCTAACACTGACTGGGTCTATGTGTGAACCGTATTGCATGGGACAGACCCAGCACACAGCCAAGTGGAGGGAGAGTTGAGGTGAGAGACTGACGGTCATTGTACCGTGTTTTGAACTGTACGCTCTTACTTTTGCAGGGGCCCGGAAGAGACTGAAGATAGTGGGTGTGGCAAGGGGGCTGTGGCAGTATGTACATGCATGTGTGTGTGTGTGTGTGTGTGTGTGTGTGTGAGTGTGAGTGCATTAGCTTGTGTGTCTCTGAGAGAGTGCATGATTGTGTGTGTGAAACTCAGTGTGCGTGCGTGTGTGCGCATGCGTATATGAAAGAGGCATATATCTTACAATAATTATCTCAACAGCTGTGAGCAGAGGAAGAAGAGTTCTCCAGGGACGAGGGAGAGGTGTGGTGCTGGATCATCCTCTTGCACAACCAAACATGACCCAGCCAGACATACCAACCTTCACAGAACCTGGCCTCAAGACACCAGTTGAAGGGGAAAGGCCTATAGATTATAACCAGCTTTTCTAGACAGACGAACAGTGATTGATCACTTCATAACTGAAACTAATCATTATGCAGAGCAGGTCCTAGCAGTGTCCACCCTGTCAGCATCTCCAAGGCTGTAGGGAAGCAGTCCTAGCAGTGTCCCACCCTGTCAGCATCTCAGAGGCTGTAGGAAAGCAGTCCTAGCAGTGTCCCACCCTGTCAGCATCTCAGAGGCTGTAGGGAAGCAGTCCTAGCAGTGTCCCACCCTGTCAGCATCTCAGAGGCTGTAGGGAAGCAGTCATAGCAGTGTCCCACCCTGTCATGATCTCAGAGGCTGTAGGAAAGCAGTCCTAGCAGTGTCCCACCCTGTCAGCATCTCAGAGGCTGTAGGGAAGCAGTCATAGCACTGTCCCACCCTGTCATGATCTCAGAGGCTGTAGGAAAGCAGTCCTAGCAGTGTCCCACCCTGTCAGCATCTCAGAGGCTGCAGGAAAGCAGTCCTAGCAGTGTCCCACCCTGTCAGCATCTCAGAGGCTGCAGGGAAAGCAGTCATAGCAGTGTCCCACCCTGTTCAGCATCTCAGAGGCTGTAGAAAGCACCTCGTAGGTGTTCCCAAGCTGGCTCCAGGCTGTTCCAGGTGTAAGCAGCCCAGGCAAAAAAAAAAAAAAAAAGAGGCTGTAGGAAGCAGTCCTCAGGCAAGAGGGGCAAAAAGCAATAAAAGAAATAAGAACAGCTACCTGTGTGGACAGTGTTCCTCAACGCTGGCTCTGTTTACAACTTGTTTCCAGGTGTACTACACACACGCAAAAAAAATAAAAAAAGGGGGGGGACCAAAAAATTAACTGTGTGAAGATAAGATTTTGTATCAAGGGAACCAAAACCTGTGTGAAAATATGACCAGTTACCTGATCAGCATAAAAAGGTTGGCGAAATCTTCATATACTTATGGACACATATAATAAGTAGATGCAATTGTCTTTTCAGTTCACAAGTTTTTCAAGGTGGAGGTATAGGTAGTGGGACTTGTTGCTTAAGCCTTTTGGCTTTTAATGTCCTTTCTTTACATACACATGGGTCTGGCTATTGCATGCGTTTACTGACAATTTATTGTCTCAGTCAAAATTAAACATTTTTTGTAATTCTTTTAGAATCATTGTCGAGGAGGACCTTAATGGAGTGCAGATTTGGTTATATTTGTTAGTGCATTCCAAGAATGAACAGCTCCATAGTATATGAGTATTTTAAAAAAATATATGTGAATGTTCAGGGTACAAATTATCTGATCCTCTGGTAGATGGCATTGGATGCCTTTTAAAAATGGTGTCAAGATTTATATGATTAATGTTATTAATTTTCATGTACATCTGTATCACATCTGCTCTAAAGTGGCGGTAAATCTTGTGTGAATTTTATATTTAAACATATTTACCATGGTATACATAATTTTTTCTTTTTAATTATTTACATTCAATCTCATTCCAGATACACTGCCAGCAAAAAAAATGAATTCATGTGAAAATGTCGTTAAATGTCGTAAGTGGATAATGTGTTCATTTTCCTTTCAGAAAAATGTATGCCTTAAAACGTACTTTCAGTAGTTTGGATGCTAGTGGTAATTATTTTTATATCTGATTGACCAGGTTTTGCTGTTATTTGCAAGCCCATACTTTCACTTTGTGTGATTAGCATGTGCAATATGCAAATAAAACAAGTTATCATAGACCTGGGGAACATTCAAACGCCATTCAAGAACAACCAACATCACCACAGAGAAAGGAAACAGTCATGGTAAAGTTCATTCAGTCTATCACAACAGAAAGTAAGAGGAAAAATGACTGACCACAACCATTTGTGTGGGCAAACCTTTGGACTCGATTTGTTGTTCGGTGATCGGCGAGGTTGACAAGACTTCCTTGCCCGTAGATGTTGTTGTCTCTTCTTTGGCGTCTTAGTAAATAGGAAAATAGCGTATTGCCTTGCTTCTGTCCCTGCTTCGGTTGTTTGGACATCCTGGGTACGTTACCCTAGGTCCTAGCCTAGCAGACGTGCTCAGTGTTTTCCCGCGGTCTTCAACTACTACTTCCGTTTAGGCTATCGAAAATCTCTCCCCCTGCACCCCACGCGCCTCTCATTTTCCCCGAACTTAACCAGAAAACAAAGTCTGTACATTGTTTATTACACCTTTGGCTTGTTTACCGAGAAGGGAATTTCTGTTCCTTTATGTTATTTAACCCACGCGAGTAAAAACTACTTCTTTTAAAATCCATTCCATGAAATTAAAACAGAACTTGCCCGGATGACGCTGAGATTTGGACGCGTCAAGCAACATGGCGGAAGGGTGGGTGGGACCGAGGATATTATTACTTTTTTTGTCTCATCTCGTGTACAAACTTAGAAATTCTTGTTTTGAACAGTGCACATTCAATATTTTATGCCTGTTAACGAATTTATTTCTTGGTATTGTGTTTTGATGCTATAGTCTTGAGTCGCTGAGTTTGATGATGTCGGTGCTGTCTAGTGGTTGCAAGAGCCGGCAAATTTCTTGATTTGATTGCCACGTGTGAAAGTGTCCTACTGAAACTATTATGCCTACTTTATAAATGAGTGTACTGTAGATGTGTAAGTTGCACCAAGCATAATATACTTGTAGTCCAAGATTGAAATTTGCTTAGGTGTGGTTTTGCTTAAATTTGAAAAGTTGATTGGTAAGAGTTCTTATGTTGCTTTAGTTTCGAAGTGTAATCGAGGTTCAAAGAGGAGCTGCAAAAAAAGGAAGTAAATTTTTGAAATATATGCTTTTTGAATATCACTTTAGTCAAAATATTCCTCCAGCATTGTAAACAAGAAAAGAGCAGCAAAAACAACGGTCAGTTCATGAATAAAGTAGATTTCCAATACTGAGAATGAGAGCCCAAGTTCTGAGATCCCAGTGATCTGGGGGGTTGCCAGTTCGAGTCTTCAGTGGGTCTGTTCAGTTACAGTGGAAAGTTTTTTTGGAGTATTAGTTCTGACATCATTTCCATGTGATACCTTTTCGAATGAAACTCTAAAAGTGAAGTTCCCGTGGTGAATACATACACACTGATATAGTGGACACACATTGTCATGTGCGCACATGA